>CM040913.1:6098629-6211129 GCA_023029165.1 Gobiocypris rarus | reverse complement strand
CATTTCTGCAAAAGGATTCCCGACCAAGTATTGAGTGCATAACTGAACATAATTATTTGAATGTTGACTTTTTGTATTAAAAACACTTTTCTTTTATTGGTCGGATGAAATTTTTTTAGATTTTGGGTTTTCATGAGCTGTATGCCAAAATCATCAGTATTAAAACAATAAAAGACCTGAAATATTTCAGTTGGTGTGCAATGAATCTAAAGTATATGACATTTTAATTGTATCATTACATTATGGAAAATAATGAACTTTTATCACAATATGCTAATTTTTTAGAAGGACCTGTATATTTTTCATGCATATCGTTATCATTGCATATATATAATTTTTTTATATTTTTTTATTTTGTAATTTAATGTTAATTATTATGATGATTATTAATACAACTGGATGGATGGATGGAAGATTTTTTCCAGACATCGAGTAGAAATACTTCTGTTCACCTTGACACACACTTGTTATAAAAGGGGGTCAGGATAAAAAAGGAAAAGCAGGTTTGAGATTCCTCCCGGACATCAAAGGTGGGCAGACGCTTCAGTCTGTCGCGCTGCCCGCACCGGTACCAGCACAAACCCACACGGCCTGAATGTCTGATGACTGCTGGAGCGGCAGACGCAGCGGCGTTCAGGCTCTTAGTATTCTGTACAGATGGAACCTGTCTGTCCAAACCTTGGGCTGAAAGCTTGCCTTGTAAATAGATGTTAAATTGGAGCATCCATAGGCTGCGCTGTTGAAAGCAAAGAGATGCGGGATCTGCTGCTTTATAGAACTGAAGACAAGCTTCATGAAAAAGGGAAGAGAAGAGAGTTTTTCAGCAGGGATGCTGGGTAAAAAGTGTTAGTATTGGTGTATCCCTGTGTATCCTCATGTTCCCAGACTGTTGGGAAGGGTTAATCTAAGCTAAAAGAGTTTGCATAAAGGAATTGAAGCTAATTGTCTGCTTATTTATACTGTAAAGAGCAACTGCAAAGTATATATTGTTTTATTTGATGTTGGGAAATACATTTACACTTAATGTTAAAGAATAATGTCCAAACTATTTTTCTTTAATTTATTTATCAATGCCATTTAACGCAGTAATGTACGGAAGCCCTGAACACAAAGTAAAAAAATATATATATATGTAAAAAAAATAAAAGAATCTAGAATTTCGAGATTAAAGTCGAAATATTTCGAGAATAAAGTCAAAATATTTCGAGAATAAAGTCGAAATATTTCGGGAACAAAGTCGAAATATTACGAGAAACATCTCGAAACATTTCGACTTTATTCTCGAAACATCTCGATTTTAATCTCGAAACATTTCGACTTTATTCTCGAAACATTTCGACTTTAATCTCGAAATATTTCGACTTTAATCTCGAAATATTTCGACTTTAATCTCAAAATATTTCGACTTTAATCTCGAAATTCTAGTTTTTTTTTTTTTTTTTTTTTTTTTTTTTTTTTTACTTTGCGGTTCAGGGCTTCCGTATTAATGATAATTTACTTTATTTTTTTATTTTTTTTGGCTAATACACCTTCCTGAGGCTATTTATTTATTTATTTATTTTTGATAAATATTTATTTTAATTATTTATTTAATCCTTCCATTCGTCCATCTATCCATAAATCCATCTATCTATAAATTCATCCATCCCTAAATCCATCCTTCTATCCATAAATCCATCCATCTATCCATAAATCCATCTATCTATCAATACATACATCCATACATCCATAAATCCATCAATCAATCCATCCATACATAAATCCATCCACCCAAAAATCCATCCATCTATCCATAAATCCATCTATCTATCCATACATACATACATACATAAATCCATCAATCAATCCATACATAAATAAATCCATCCCTATATAAATCTATCTATCTATCTATCTATCTATCTATCTATCTATCTATCTATCTATCTATCTATCTATCTATCTATCTATCTATCTATCTATCTATCTATCTATCTATCTATCTATCTATCTATCTATCTATCTATCTATCTATCTATCTATCTATCTATCTATCTATCAATCAATCAATCAATCAATCAATCCATCCATCCACCCATAAATCCGTCCAACTATCCATAAATCCATCCATCAATTCATGAATCCATCCATCTTTCCACAAATCCATCTATAAATCCATTAATTCATCTATCCATAAATCCATCTATTCATAAATCTGTCCATCAGTTAATAAATCCATTCATCTATCAATATGTCCATCAATCCACAAAACCATCTATAAATCCATCCAACTCTCCATAATTCTATCAATCCTTCTGTCCAACGTAATGCAGTAATGAGTGTTTTTTTATAATTATGTATTTTAAACATAAAATGTATTTTATCCATTAATCAAACCATCCATCCATCAAAATGTGCCCAATGCCTAATTAAAATATGAACAGGACATTTCTTGGTGAGATTTACCCATAAAGTCTCTTCCGCTTGCTCTGGCTTCATCTAGAAAATGTTGCATGTGAACCAGAACACGCAGATAAGACTTATAAAAAAATCTATTAAAAAAGTTGATGCAAATCTGGCAAATCCAGCATCCAGTCCTTCCTCAGTAACAGTCCAGGAACTTGTAAACATGCCTTTGGTTTCCTGACAGACTGACAAAAACCTGTGCATCTTCATTCCCGGAAAATGCATAAAACCAGACAGACTTTGCGAGCCCTTTTTTTGCGTGCATCAGTCCGTCTGTAAATGGTCTTGATCCATGCATGTGTGATCCTGGCACTGACTAGCATTTTAAAGCCACACACATCATTAGTGTCGTTAAAAGGTCATCCGCGCGAATGCCTTGTCCTGCATTTATCTTCATTTTAAATCTGCTACCATTTATTTCATCCTTTCAGTTTCCCATTCTTTTCTTTTCTCTCACTTTGTACCTGTCTTTTACCTTCAGAGCGATCATAATTGAATAACCTTTACATGAATGGAATAAAACACCCTTTGCTCCTTCTCAAAGGGTCATTGAGACGAAACACGGCCCATTGTGCATCTCCATAGGAACAGTTTTAAATGGCTGTTTTGAAGGCAGTAGGTGATGCTAGCTGAACTATAGTTGAATACTGAAGGTAAGGGGTTTGTTTTGGCCTATTCTGAGCCACACTCTGGAGTTTAGTGGCCGAATAATGATCCACACAAGCTAAATGAAGGATTTGTTTAGTTTTGTTTACAAACGTCCTACAGCTTTTGCTGTGCTTCTCATGAATGTCTTGCCGTCGTGTGTTTGTTTGGCCTTAACTCTTTTAATGTCTCAGGTTCATCTCTCACCTCTCAAACCACCGCAGAGCATTGAAGCACGACAGCCGTAATGAACTTAATAACCGTGAAATGAAGTTTTGAGGGAGGGAAGTTTCTGTGAGTAAATGCTTCTCACATTCTGCTCTTTTTTGTTGAAGAAAATGACACGAGGCCGTACGTTTTAATAGCAGAGACAGAGATTCTGCATGGGCATAAATGTTCAATTATCTTTGTTTTCATGATTGCACTTAGTCCATTCAGAGCATGAACAAAACTAATTGACTGCGGATTTGGTTTCAACGATGACGTTGTTTGTAATGGACTTTTTGTTAGACTCAATGATATAATTACCTCCTTTTCACTTCTGCAGCGTGTGCAAGACTTCTGATTATGAGCGGATAGCGCTCCGACTTGGACTTATTTCAACCCCAAAATAAGCCTCAAGTACCTCCGGCCTGACTTTCTAATCCACGTGCAGCTTAAGACGAGCCTCGCTTTGACTCAACACAAGAGCTTGTACGCATTCAGAATGCTGCGTTGCTCTTTTAACGGTTTAATAACTCGTTCAAAAACATTTATTGTAGGTGCGAGACACACTTCTGTAAGCTGAGACACCCTGGCTGCATTCACACTGCAAGGCCTAATGCAGAGATTCATTTGATACAGGTTTTGTCCCACATGTTTACATAGACAAAACCCCCAAATTGAATTGATATATGCAACCAAATTAATTTTTAAAAGACATTTAGGCCAAGGTTAACCTAAAATTAAACAGGCCTATAACAAAACACCAAAATTGATCTGCACTTAAGTTTATTTAATTTTATTGTAATTTTATTTTATTCAATTTGTATTCAATGTTGTGCAATGCACTGTAACAACCAAATTATTATTATTTTTTTAATTAGTCAGGTTAACGGGTTAATCTGGTTATATTTTATTTTATTATTGTATTGTATTATTTTATTTATTTATTATCAGTGCAATGCAATGCAACCAATCAATTTATTTTTTATGACATTTAGTTAAAGGTTCTTCTGAAATTAGATAGTCCTATAACAAAACACCAAAAGTGATCGAATTAGATTTTTTATTTATTAATTTTATTTTCAATTTATATTCAATGCATTGCAGTGCAACCAACCAAATTTATGTTTAGGTGACGGTTCATTTAATTTAATTTAATTAACTAATTTCTAATCTGAAATTAGACAGGATATTTTTATTTCATTAGATTGTCATTTTATTTTGTTCAGTTTATATTCAATGCAGTGCAATGCAATGTAACAACCAAATAAAAATGTTTAGGTAATAAGGTTAATAACATGTTGATCTTTTTTATTTAATTTAATTTAAAAAATATATATTTATTTATTTTTCTTTTCTTTTATAGTGCAATGCAATGCAACCAACTAAATTCATTTTTCATGTGATATTTAGGGACAGGTCAATCTGAAATTGGATCATTTTTGGTCATAATTGAATAAAACAGGTACTGTAATTTGACATTCTGGTACTGTGTTGTGACAATGGCCCAAATCAGATGATGTCAGATATGCACGTTTATCAGCGCCAGATATCGACAGTGTAAATGCAGCCTTTTATGTTTCATGCTGTAAGGACATTTCATCCCAGATCTCCGGCCCTCGGGTCCACAGATGAACGGTATGCTGTGATCTGCGGTCCTGGCAGGGCTTCAGATCGCCCTCTCGTCTGCCATCTGATTCTACACCTGCCAAACTCCACGGCTCCCATCTGCCCTTTACAGCATGACCTCATCGGCTCGGCACGTCACTCGCGTGTTTCGAGAGCAGAGCGGTGAGTTTGCCAGTGTGTAATCATCGTTACAGGCGCAGTCTTACGACACGCTCCAAATATGCATTGTAAAACCTGATATTACTTGGACGGCTCACAAAATCAGTTGCTTTGATTAGTTGCCCTAGAGACACTGCCAACATGTCCTGGAATCTCGGCCTCAATCCCGGGACTCTGACAAAGAGGGACATCATCTAACCCAACAATACTTGATCCATTAAACACATTGAAGTCATTTCTGCACCACTAGCATCACGGAATGATAATATAATGACTAGTATTATAAATATATTATATTATTGTGAATTATTAATTCATTTTAGTTCAAATTTTAGTAATATGCTATGTCCTTTTGTCATTTTTATAAGGTTTTTTTATATTTCTGGTAACACTTTACAATAAGGTTGTATTAGTTAACATTAGTTAACGATTAGTTAACATAAACTAACCATGAACAACACCTCTGTTCAGCATTAATTAATTTTTGTTAACGTTATTAATAAAAATACAGCTGTTCATGTTAGTTCACAGTGCATTAACCAGTGTCAACAAGATTTTATTAATGCATTAGTAAATGTTGAAATTAACATTAACAAAGATTAATAAATGCTTTATAAGTGCAGTTCATCATTAGTTAATGTTAACAAATGCATTAACTAATACAACCTTATTGTAAAGTGTTACCATATTTCTTTATAGCTATAATTTATTTTCATTTCAGATTTTGATTAAGTAATTTTACCTCAACTAAAGTTGCCACTGCAGCACCTAATATTTATATTTTATTTGATTTCAGCTGTATTTCCGATACCGAATTACTAAAAATTATTTGTATGAAATGTTGTAGTTTTATTAACAATAATAACAACTTTGGATGCCAAAGATACACATTTTTCATATTTTTGAGAAGTATTTTTTATATATATATTTGTAACATGCATAAATTTTAAATGTCCTATATGTTTACATAGACAAAAGCCCAACATTTTATTTTATTTTTTATATTTTATTAATCTAATTGTATTAAAAAATCAATTAAATAATTAAATTAAATTAAAATGAATTTGGTTGGTTACATTACATTGTAAATGAAATTAAATGAAATGAAATTAACCAATAGAAATTTGTCAACCAGTGAACGTAAACAGATGAAAAAGAAAGCGCATGTATCAGTATATTAGATCAGCGCATTCGCTCTTAAAGTGACAGGCGGCTAGAAAACCTGCTTTGTTCTTTTGTAGTTTTTTGTCCAGTTCCTCGTCTTTGATTTATCACTGACTGTTTGCTGTCTTCAGTGAGCTTAAGTATTTTGTTATTGTTTTCTAGTTAGGCTAGTATTAGTTTTTGAAATTGGTGAAGATTAATGAAATTTTATTTCAGTTTTTATATCATCACATTTTTTTAATTTAAAGAAAAAATAACTATTGTGATATATATCATTTTCGTGAAATAAAATTATTCATATCGTTGTTTAATATTTTGGTCATATTGCCCACCCCTTTGGTCTATAAATGTATAACGCACAACACCATTTACAAAATGCAAAGGAAATGATCCCAATCAAAGGGGCTGTGTTTAAACTTGAGTAGTACTGTTATATATTTTAAATCGTTGTGTTGTGGCTTAATTTCATCCTGCTTTTAACTTTTGTTTGCCTGGTAAATTTCGTTGTGTGTGAACCATATGGGCAACCATATAACCGTATTAATGGCAGAACAACCTGCAAATTGTCAAAAAACGGCAAAAAAGAAAAAAAGTTTAAATCCGGCCCTGGCGAATTAATACGCTGGCATCAGTCAGACAAGTAAATGAATTCAGGCAGCTCAGAGGAGTCAGTAAACTCAGCAATCTGCTTGTAATGTGTGTTTGATGGCAGCAGACCGGAGGCTCTGATGTCATCACGATGGCACATCCTGTTTCATTCCTGAGAGCTTGTTTTTTTGTTCACTCATTAGCATGCACTTATCGTCACTTCTGCCACTTGTCTCGTTGCACTGATGACAAATACCAACCATAGTATGATTTATACACAGGCACTCAGACAGTGTAAAACATGAATCACCTTGTTACATAAACAAGAGGATGAGGCGAGAGAGGAGGGCAGTGTGAAGGTGAAGAGAACAGCTTATAATAGATAGAAACACACTCACAAATCAATACAACGCGTAGTTGGGTGAATCTTATGAAAACTGCAGAGAAATATCCTTGTAAAAACATACTTAAGATACTTTTTTATTGTTTTGGGATTAAATATGACTTGGACATTTTTTAGTATCAAACTCAATTCTGATTGGATGAGACACGTAACGTTTGAAGTTGAATTCTGGATTTACATGGCATGGCTGATAAAGTGTATTATTATTATTATTAATAAATAAAACTGGTTATTGCTATAATAGTAATAATAAATAAATAAAATGAATATTATGATTACCATTATTAAATTAAACTATATGAGTAAAGTTTGTTGGCAGAAACTGTGATGCTGGCTTGACAAAGCTGTATAAGTTTGAAAGGTTAGGTGGAAAAAGAAAGAAAAAGAGAAAGACATTGCTCGCATAAATTAGCATGGTTTAACACATTCCTAACCTGTATTAACATGTTGCTAGCATGCTTTACCAAATTGCTAGCCAGATTAAGCACTTTTCTAGTGTGAATTAGCATGTTTAAACACGTTACTCACATAAATGTGCATGTTTTAGCACATTGCTAACATGATTTATCATGTTGCTAGCATGTTTTAACACATTGTTAGCATTAGTTAGCATGTTGTTAACTCGAATTAACATGTTACTATCACGTGTCACTATCATGTTTTAACACTTTGTTAGCATGAGTAAGCATGTTGTTAACTCGAAATAACGCAACTTTCATGTTTTAACACCCACAAAACCAGGTGTGTTCAGGAGCATTGTTGGTGTGTTGCTATTTTGAGGAACCGAAAACGACTGCACCATTGACCAACCAAAACCTGCTCTAAAGTCAATAGCGCAGTGTTTATTTTGTTATTTAAAGTGAGTGTTAGTGATATGTGCCTATAGGCGGTGCACAATACACGTACACTCTGCTTATTACACACAGAGACGCACAGCAACACACACACACACATTTATAAATATTAAAAATAAAAGGATTCCTCTCTGGAGAAGCGTTCAGTCTTCCAATGTAAATAGCGAATCCACCATGGTGCGAGCGCAACTGGCTTTTAAAGGGAATGGGAGATGAGATTCTGATTGGTTTATTGCACGTTACGCCTAAAACACACCCATGACTCATTAAGAGACTAGGGGCAACACTTCTGGACCATGCACCCATACTCTTTGCAGCAAGACTGTAAAAAGTGATCAGTTGACTTAACTTAAAAAAGGGAGAAAACGCTTTGCCTTAAAATTATTAAGTGCGTAATTGAAAAAAATAAGTTGTGTGAATATGACAATTCCACATAACTTTATTTTTTCAATTACGCATGGTCCAGTTTGCTAACTGCTAACCAGTCAAAACCCTTGGATAGTTTAATCGTTTACCCACTTCCCACACATAAGCAGTGGTGGTAAATCTGTGCAGGCACTTTGTGTTAAATCACCACACTTTTACCACGCTTAACAGGGTGCTTCATTCACTTTACATTGAAATCTGAGCCTAACTGCTGATAATTTTGTATATTTTTGTTTATGTGGGTTTGTCCATCAATTAACAGCCGGCAGCGATCAGTTTCCTCTCTCTAATGTTTCTGGATGTAGCTGGAAGACACTTAACATCTCTTTGAAGTGCAGGGGATATTTTTAGGCATGGCACACATAGGGGAGCTGGAGAGGAGGCCGAAAACCGATGGAGAGAGACGAAAGGCGAAATGAAAAGTAATCCATATTTGCTCTGGAGGATGTAGATTTCAAAGATTTAAATATGACCTAGATTTTTAGCTGCACTTTGCCAAGGCGTCAGTAAGTGCTGACGTCAGAGCGAGGCCAGAACTGACTTCACAGTGGATGACATTTGAGCTGCTGCCGCTTTCTTTTTGTGTTGAAATCTCTCGGTTAAAGGATGATAACTATAACAATAGCAATATAGAGTGCAATGGTGCCCGCCTCCATTCATTTCTTCCATAGGGATTTCAAAAAAGTTTTCATTAAAGAGATATAAGCAAGCTAAGCAGATACAAGATGAATTAAAACATTACAAACTTTGATTTGAAGCCAAAAAATATTTGACAATTTGACAAAATACAAACGTAAGATTGTGTACTTAACGGCTTTAGTTATAGAAAGAATTAAACTCCCATGAAGCATTGCAAACAGCATAACTGAATCAAAAACGATTAAGTAATATAAAACTACTAATTTAGTTTAGTTGAGTATATATAAAAACAATATATTTTGAGTTTATTGCAAAATGCATATTCAAATATGCATTTATTTGAGAGCGTAGGGAGACTCGATTACATAATTCACAGAGAGTGGGCGGAGCTAACGAGATCTTTTGGTGCTTTGTTTATTGCGCCACTCTGATTGATGGAATTTTCTGTAGAGCATCATGGGTAATGTAGTTTTTCACCATGAATTCTGCTGTTAAACTTAGTTCATTTTAAAACTAAGTCAAAATAATGCGGGCTGACGGCTTCAACAGATGCAAATACTGTCGATTAACAACCTCGTAGCTCACAGTAGGGCTATCTTTAAAGGGTTACTTCAGCGATTAGCATTTAGCTTTGTATCAGTAGAAACCCAGGAGTATATTCAAATTATCGTACTTTCCCCCCTCATATAACCCTGAGACGAGAGAATTATGTATTTTATTTCTGAAAAATTCATCCGATGAGCGCAAATATCGTCATTTTGCGTCATCGGAGGAGTTTTGGCCAGAGGCTGAAGACTACAGCCAGCAGGAGGCGCTATTCCCACATGTTTTCAACATCACAGCACTCGGCTCGGGAGCTGCGGAGATTCATGTAAACGGAGCGGTGGAGAGCAAAGTGAGTGTTTCAACTTTTAAAATAGACTTCCTGATAGAAAGTTAAACTTTAAAGACATAGACGCAGCCAGACTGAATCCCGCGCTGTGAATGCATTACCTCAGCTCATGTGATGAATGTAATCTGACTCCTGCTGCGTTTGTGCTGTGACTTTCAATCGGCTCACTCGCATTTTATCGAACAGACATGTTCAGTTTTTAATTGTAGTGTCTCTAACTGAACTGATTTTCTGAAAATGAACGCGGTGGGCAAGTGATCCGGTAGCCGACTAGCCATGCCTGGAGTGAAGCAGTGCGTTCTGGGAATTGTTGTCTTTCATCCCCATGAGACAAAAATAGATTTTCTGTGTTTTCTCAGTCTAGAAGGCACCAAATTCAAAAATAATTTCATTTTTCTACTACATTAATGACCCAGTTTAAATACAGATTCATCTTCCCAGCGCTGAAGTACCCTTTAAAGGTTTTTAAGTTATAGTTAAAAAACAATTTCCCTATGTAGAAGGGAAACCGGAACTGTTGAACTCTATTAGCGTCCAAACCAATGCACATAACATCATAACAACCGTCTCTGCGAGTGTTCTAGTAAACAAAGTCGGTTATGTCTTAAGTGAAGGCAAACAAAACACATGATCCGTGTGTGCATTCAGACTTAGTGACATTTTTTATGTTAATCAAACAAAGGACATTGAAAAAATTAATCACTAATAAAAAATCAAAGAGCATGCAGTGTTATTTATTTGATTAGGATACGTTATTAAATTTCACCACCTGAAAACTGTTAGACCTGACTGAAGAGAACTGTTTATTTAATTTGTATCTTGGTTGTATTGTATTTATTTGTGCTGTTGCTTGTAATTTGATTGTTTGTTCTTATTTTATTACTGACTGTTTACTTGTCTTTAAAAAGGTGGGCTATTGCATTAATATATTTATTTAGAACCATTTTAACTGTGTGTACTCTTATAATTAACAGAATATTATAGTGTGTTGGTAGTTATCGTTAGAGGTATCTGTGGCACGCAGGGCGGGGCCGAGAGCTGTGGGATCGGAGCGAGGCCAGTGGCACGACTGCTAATGAGCTAATGGACTTTATGTTGAGTGTTCACCGGTTCCCCCTTCTTCCTCGAACCTTTAACGTTGCTACATTATCATTCTTAGGGCTCTATTTTAACGATCTGAGCGCATGGCGCAGGTGCAATTAGGCCGTGACCAAATCCAATTTTGCTAGTTTAATGACGGAAGAAATGGTCTGCATGCCAGGCACATGGTGCAAAAGGCTTGTCCCTAGTCTCTTAATGAGTCATGGGTGTTTTTTGGGCATGACGTGCAATAAACCAATCAGAATCTCATCTCCCATTCCCTTTAAAGCCAGCTGCGCATGCACCATGGTAGATTCGCTATTTACATGGGAAGACTGAACGCTTCTCCAGAGAGTAATCCTTTTATTTTTTATATTTATAAATGTGTGTGTGTGCTGCTGTGCGTCTCTGTGTGTAATAAGCAGAGTGTATGCGTGTTGTGCACCGCCTATAGGCACATATTACTAACACACTCTTTAAATAACCAAAAAACTGAGACTACGATACTATTGACTTTAGAGCAGGTTTTTATTGGTCAATGGCACAGTCGTTTTCAGTTCCTCAAAATAGCAACACGCCAACAATGCGCCTGAACACACCTGGTTTTCATACTAGCACGCTCTTTGGCGAACAGACGGGCACGAGTGCATTTGCTATTAAAACAACATGGTGCTGGAGGTGAAAATGATAACTGCGTCAGGCTGAAAATAGCTAAAAACACTTGCATCGCACCTGCCGTTGCATTGCGCCGGGTGTATGATAGAGCCCTTACTGTGACTAAAATGGACTGTAAAACACGGCCTAATTTCATAAGCAAAGAGTCCAGCATTCATTCCGGTGCAGAACTTGAGGTCTTGCTTGATTTACAGTCAGTCCATGTGTAAGAATTAGACGTCATGTTTTTTTGTGTTCTGGCACCTTAATTAAGACATGTCCTCTCGCATGACGGAGATGCAGGGTATAATTTGCCAGAGGCACTTGGCAGGTTGAGTAAATAGCTTTATAATGGCATCTCCACAGGTTGCGTTCCTTTTGCAAAACACAATGCTAATGGAAGGTCAGGAAAGAAACACTGATTTCTCATGCTCCCCATGAAGTGTTGAAGGTTGGGACTCAGCAGTGTTTCTAGCCACTATGGGTATATATAGACAAGACATAATTTGTCTTTGCCTACAGTAAAGAGTCCTTCACAATCTAATGATAAACGATAGGAGATATTTGCTAGTTTGTTGATCTTGGAACTACATTTCAATCAACCAACCAGATTTGAGGGACAAGTTTACAGTTTATGTCAAGTTTAGGCTTAGAACAAGGGTTATGTGCTTCTACATCAGTGTCGTGCACCTATCATTTCCCTCTGTGTTTATGGATAACATAAGGGTAGGGTTGGTTTTAGGGGTAGGTAGACAAAATTTTCAGATAGGAATGGTGATCCAGGAATGTCTTTCTAGGTAAAATAACATTCACCAGTTGAATACAGTCTAAAAATATAGCCAAAATATCCATCTTTTTCAGCACCTTTTGTTTACTGTCTTATAAAGTAACCTTTTACTATTTCCTATACCTCGATTCCCGTTTTGAGCATTTAATCAAGAGTGATTCATTCGCCAATCTGGCATCCCTAGTTCCCTTTCTAAACAGCTGATAGCAAACATACGACATAATAGGTGAAATATTGTCAAGGTAAACGATTCTCAGTTTTCTGTTTCAGACTCAAACACTGTAGTTGTAGCGGAGGCCTGGATGAGTTTGGTATCTTGGACATGTTGCTATTTTCAGCACTGCAGTTCAAAAGGATGAAGACTTGCCCTCGTATTGACTCTGAAAAAACGACGCCATCGTTAATGTTCGTATCACTGTGTATCAAGTGCTGAGGAAGCCTCTGAGCTGAAATTCAGATATGGAAATGGGTGTTTAGTTTCCAACACGCGCTGTAAGCCTTTGACCACAGCAAACGGAGCCATCTGACCAATCAGAGCAGAGGAAGCTCGTGGAAAGAGGGAGAGACTGAATCCTTGACCGAGCTGTTTCAGACACCGTGAGAAAAGAGCTGATGTGACAATGTATATTATGAGAAAATGAAAGTGTTTTTGATAGTGGATCCATGTAAACCTATTGTAGGAGATCCAAAACAAAATTAAAATAGCATAATAGAAGTACTTTAAAGTGCTATTTGGTCTTCAGAAAATTTGAGAAAAAAGTATAAAAAAGCTTTTTATGGCTATCAAAATGAATGTCAACTCAGTTAAATAACATTCATTAATTAACTAAAAATGTTAAACACATTTTTTTTTGTGAAATTTATAAAATTAAACAAATTATTAAATTAATATTATATAATATTCTTTTTATCTAATATTTTCATTATTGGATTTGTCTCTAGTACAGTGTATACTAGACATATGTGCCAATTTATTTTATTAAAAATTCTTATTTTTATTTAAAGTTAGTCTTTATAAAATCACACTTTTATTATTATTTATCATGATTATTATTAAATTAATATAATTACAGTTTCCTTTTTGCATTCTGCTTTCCAGATAATATTTTAGTGACAGTATAAGTATAAGACAGTATTTTAGTATTTCATTTTAAATGTAATTTTTATTTCATTTGAAAAATTATTTTACAGCTAATATCATCTATTATATTTAGTCTGTATAAGTGAAAAATATTATTGAATTTGAAATTTTATGGGCATCCAATATGGGCCACTTTCACATATAAAAATAAATCCGAAGTGTTGGATAATTAAACACTATATTCATTCATATGTTCAGATTCATGTGTTTTTATGTTTAGCAGTGTCTGTTTACACTAGTGTTTTATATGTGAGACCCTTTCTAAAAGTCATTGGAGCAGGAAATCAGAATTGGGCCTTGCTTTGTGAATGTAGCTTATGATTTTGCTGGATATCATCTCACCATCTCTAAAGTATATCTGACTGTCTCAGTTGCCTTCTGTATTAGTGCTCAGTCGCCTCCAGGACAAGATACCCAGACCGAAATGAGTTTGTCATCTAATAAACGTTAAAGTGGTAATTTTACCTCTCGTGTTTAATCTGCGGTTATACTTCCCTGCCGCTGTCTGTCTGATCGGCTCGGCCTGGTGAATTCCCTGTTGTGCCGCAGTTCCTCCCACCTTCATGCAAAACAATAAAAACAATATTGATTTCTCTGCTAAACTGTCTGTTAGTCAGCACACAAAAATATCCCTCGCTCAGTACAACACTTCAGATATGTGGTGTTACAGACCTGTGTGGTCACACGATAGCACCATATTCTGTACAGCAGTCATCCAAACTTGTTTAAACTTCATTAGCATGTGAAATAGTTTATAGTCTTAAAGTCTCAGATGAAATAACCTGCCATTTTCTTTAATTGTCAGTGTATTTCCTTTAAAAAGAAGTCATGGCAAGACTTATCAATCAAATAATTTGCGATTTCTGTTGTTTTCATGTGAAGTCACACCCTTAAAGGAATGTCAATTTGAAGGGCAAAACGAGGCTTTCCTCCATCATTGATCGGCAGTTATTTTTACCAGGTTTATACTAATGAAGTAAGACAGTGATATTAAAAGCCCAAACTCACTGTTCACCTTAATGGTGATGCATACTAAATACAGACAAGATGAACCCAGAATATAAGCGTGATGTGCAGTTTCTGGTTAAGAGTGTTTCCATTGAAAAAACATTTTAAATGAAATATTGTGCGATTTGCATTCATATTCCGGGTTCATCTGCTCGTCTGTTTATAGTTTGCATCATCAATAAGCTATGTACTAAATTTGATAATCAAATACTGTTTTTTAGTACATTAAGGCTCGTAAAGTGTTTTAAATGTTAGGGTTTTAGAATGTCCTGCGGTTTCTAGTGATCGAATTACTGCAGCAGGTGCTTTATATGGATCACAAGTGGCCAAAACTTGCATTTAGTTTACATAGTTTGGTTTTTCTTCTTTTGAGAGGTGATCTAAATAGTCGTGGCTTGTTTTCAAGAGCATTCAATTGGACAAAAATCTGCATATGGTCATTAAAGGGTTTTTCCTCAAGCCATCCTACCCTCACCTAAGATAACTCCGTGTACATCATGCGTCAGGTCAGAGGTCACTCTTCAACCGGAACTAGACTCGCGTACGGCTGCTACCGGCAGTCAGTGATTATAGATTATAGTTTGTAGAGTTATAAATATGGAAATTTTTCTTACACAAACACACCGCTTACCTTCAGAAGGCATTTATTAACCCCCGGAGCACTTTTATGATGGATGGATGCACTTTTTTGGGCTTCAAAATTTCAGTTACCATTCACTCCCTGTCACGGTGGTTGCAGAAAGCCAGACACAGATAATAAATCCAAAATGACAGGTTTAATGGTAATACTGGCAAACAGATGATCAGGCAGCAACACACACTTACTAAGATGGCGAACAAACAAGGAGTGACTGAAAAGGAAGAACTTATATAGGAACACAAACAAGGTAACAAGCAAAAGCAGCTGAACAGAATGAACTAATAATAATAACGGTAGCCATGGTAACAAAGGAAACCGAACAAAGGGGCACATGAACAACAGACACGTGACACTCCCATTATAAAGCCTGGAAAAGGCAGGATATTTATTAATATAACTCAGACTGTGTTTGGCAGAAAGAAGAAAGTCATAGCATACACATGGCTTGAGGGAGAGTAAATCATGGGAACATTTTAGTTTTTGGGTGAACTAATCCTTTAATGCAAGATACGTCCATTTTCCAGTAAGAAAAAGACTGTAATTAAAATAACTGCTAAACAATAATGTTGTCAACTTTTAGAAACACACTATGAATACTTGCATGTGTCATTATATTATTAACATATTACCAAAATGCGGCTTCACGTGGCGTTTTTGATCAACGAATTTTGGAAAATGTTGGGAGTTTTGTCCGTCGCATCTGAGGCAGAAGTGCATCGCATTACGTTTTCATCAACTTACAGGTTAAAAGGTTTACTGTAGCTATGAGGTCAATCAGTTGTTTGAGATCTCATGACATTAAAGACGAAGCTGCTACACATAGCGGCTATTTAAGACAGTAGATACGACAAATGCTAGACTAAGTCACTCTTCTCCACTCCTCAAACACACAAAACATTAGCTTTTATGGAGTGTTTCTTGATGAACTTATACAGTACAAACCGTTATTTGTTTACCTTTGCATTGCAAACAAGCAGATACGGTCCAAACTCCAAACGGTGCAGCACTTCATTCACGATAGAGGTGGGCGGAGTTAAGCGGTTTGACTGACAGATTGCGGATCCAATGGCGATACGAGGTTTAGTCATACAGGTCCTTCTAAAAAAATAGCATATTGTGATAAAAGTTCATTATTTTCCATAATGTAATGATACAAATTAAGCTTTCATATATTTTAGATTCATTGCACACCAACTGAAATATTTCAGGTCTTTTATTGTTTTAATACTGATGATTTTGGCATACAGCTCATGAAAACCCAAAATTCCTATCTAAAAAATGTGCATATCATGAAAAGGTTCTCTAAACGAGCTATTAACCTAATCATCTGAATCAACTAATTAACTCTAAACACCTGCAAAAGATTCCTGAGGCTTTTAAAAACTCCCAGCCTGGTTCATTACTCAAAACCGCAATCATGGGTAAGACTGCCGACCTGACTGCTGTCCAGAAGGCCATCATTGACACCCTCAAGCGAGAGGGTAAGACACAGAAAGACATTTCTGAACGAATAGGCTCTTCCCAGAGTGCTGTATCAAGGCACCTCAGTGGGAAGTCTGTGGGAAGGAAAAGTGTGGCAAAAACGCTGCACAACGAGAAGAGGTGACCGGACCCTGAGGAAGATTGTGGAGAAGGACCGATTCCAGACCTTGGGGGACCTGCGGAAGCAGTGGACTGAGTCTGGGTAGAAACATCCAGAGCCACCGTGCACAGGCGTGTGCAGGAAATGGGCTACAGGTGCCGCATTCCCCAGGTCAAGTCACTTTTGAACCAGAAACAGCGGCAGAAGCGCCTGACCTGGGCTACAGAGAAGCACTGGACTGTCGCTCAAATTTTGCATGTCATTCGAAATCAAGGTGCCAGAGTCTGGAGGAAGACTGGGGAGAAGGAAATGCCAAAATGCCTGAAGTCCAGTGTTAAGTACCCACAGTCAGTGATGGTCTGGGGTGCCATGTCAGCTGCTGGTGTTGGTCCACTGTGTTTTATCAAGGGCAGGGTCAATGCAGCTAGCTATCAGGAGATTTTGGAGCACTTCATGCACTGAAGCAGTCATTTCTGCAAAAGGATTCCCGACCAAGTATTGAGTGCATAAGTGAACATAATTATTTGAAGGTTGACTTTTTTGTATTAAAAACACTTTTCTTTTATTGGTCGGATGAAATATGCTATTTTTTTAGCTGTATGCCAAAATCATCAGTATTAAAACGATAAAAGACCTGAAATATTTCAGTTGCTGTGCAATGAATCTAAAATGTATGAAAGTTTTTTTTATTATTATTACATTATGGAAAATAATGAACTTTTATCACAATATGCTATTTTTTTTAGAAGGACCTGTATACTTTTTTTTTTTTTTAAATCCTTATGTATATTGATATTTATAATGTAAATATAATACTTTTATAATTAGATATAAAAAAAAGCAATATGAAAGCTTACAAGTGAAACATTCTTTGAAACATTGCATGTTTACCTGAGAAGCTAAACTGCATTAAGATATGTGAATATCTATTTAATATAAATCGATAGGGCTGTTTTACCCGCCTCCCACGTCGAAGACCCAGGTTCAAATCCCATACGGAGCAGGTTGAGTAGGACCATTTACATCTGCAGTGTTGTTAGTTGTCATAATGTTTTAGCTTTAGCAATGCTATACCACTAGGAAATCTATCTGGACTGGTACTATGTGTTTTTCTTGATTCTGTGAAATCTTTTTGGCTGGCAGGTCAGGTGTGAGTCGTCTGGTTTCGGCTGTCCTGGGCTGTCAGCAGGTGGAGGCGACTGCAGCAGGTGTGAGTGCGGAGGGTGGAGAGAAGCCGTGATTAATGCTGCGGTGCCCTTTACTGTTTCAGAGCGGCAGGGCGGCATTAGCATTCTAAACATGAAGAGCAGCCAGTGTGTGTCTGGTGTGGCAGGAAAACAGCAGAACACACATTTACTCAATCTGTTCACACACACATGCGCACAATGCAGTTCTGCAGAGCTTGTTTGCCTGCATACTCCATTTGCATTCATTTTTTCTCTCTGTAAGAGCATCTACAGTCTTTCATTCATGTTACAGACACTTAAACAGCCAGCCGTCCTAGGAAAGTTTACACAGATAAGCAGTTCAATTTAATTTGCAGTTTCTTTAAAAGCCAATAACAAACCTGTTCTCCTCCTGGGAGTCAATGCTGAAAGCAATCTTTTAAGTAGTTAATCACTGCAGTTTCTGTGGTATCATTACGAATTAATGTCCTGAGTGTCCTTGTTGCGTCCAATGGCATCTCTTCATTGATGGAAGCATCCAGTTCTCCACATAAATGAATGAGTCAGATCTCTCAGTTAGTCATCACTATGCAATATCAACAAAGGAAATCTGCTATTGCACTCGTATTACACCTTTCTATCAGAACCAGCATTAACTTCTTGAGCAATTTGAGCTCCAGTAGCTCGTCTGTTTGATCGGACCACACGGGCCAGCCTTCACTCCCCACGTGCATCAATGAGCCTTGGCCGCCCATGACCCTGTGGCCGGTTCTCCACTGTTCCTTCCTTGGAGCACTTTTGATAGATCCTGACCACTGCAGACCGGGAACACCCCACAAGAGCTGCAGTTTTGGAGATGCTCTGACCCAGTCGTCTAGCCATCACAATTTGGCCCTTGTCAAACTCGCTCAAATCCTTACGCTTGCCCATTTTTCCTGCGTCTAACACATCAACTCTGAGGACAAAATGTTCACTTGCTGCCTAATATATCCCACCCACTAACAGGAGATAATCAGTGTTATTCACTTCACCTGTCAGTGGACATAATGTTTTGCCTGATCGGTGTATATATATAGAAATTGATGCTTCTGCTTGCCGATGTAACATCTAACTGATCAAAAATACAGTCAAAAACAGTAATATTGTAAATTATTGTTACTGTTTGAAATAACTGTTTTCCATACCTGAAAATTAAATGTTTACTACAAGAGCAATTACATCTCACTACAATGTCTGTTTTCAGTTGCTGAAGTGCTGAATATTCACACCCCACAAGCTAAATATTGTTGTGCAAATATTGTAAACTCCAAGGAAGTCTTGCTGGCTAGGCTAGTTAAGAAACCCAGCAGTGCTGGTCTGTCAGTCTGTAGTTAACATTTCTTTGCTCTTTTGATTTCAGTAGATCTTAGCAGGAGCGAGATGGTCCCACCAGCGGTGTTCTCGCATGTCCTTTATCCGCTGGTCTTCCTCCACATGGACGCAGTGAGTCAGTGTAAAATGGTTGTTCACGGCCCCTGATTCATTCTCCCAGCAGGCTTGGACAGAGCCCATAAACGCTGCTGAGAACGCAATCAATCTGAGTGTGTGTGTAAGCGTGCAGCGTGTCTGCCAGAGAAAAATGTACTTTTGAACGCCGTTATGCACATCCGTGAGTTTAGCGAGGAAAAAAAAAGAGACCAAGCTGTTAAATTGGGTAATCAAAAATGGTAATATCAGTCTTTTGATGTGATGACACTTTATAATAAGTTACTAATACAAGTACATTACATAATGCAATTATGTTAATGTAATTATGTTAACATTAACCAAAATGCAGAACTTCTGCATTTGCCAATACTTTTTAATATTTCAAGTTATGTAATATTAATATAATGAACAAACCAATACTACATGCATACATCAATTTAATTAAAAATACAGTAAAAAGAGTAATATTGCAAAATATTCCAAATTGAAAGAACTATTATATTATATTGTATTATATTATTTTTTATTACATTTTATTGGAATCTATCTTATTGAATATGTGTTATATTTTGAATATATCATCATATGAGAATGATTTCTGAAGGATCATTGGAGTAATGATGCTGAAAATTCAGCTTTGATCAGAGGGAATAAATTACAGTTTATAATATATTCACATAGAAAACGCTTATTTGAAATTGTAATAATATTTTACAATATTACTGTTTTTACTGTATTTTTTATTAAATAAATGCAGCCTTGGTGAACAGAAGAGACTTCTTTTAAAAACATAAAAAATCATAAGTTTTTATAAATTATCATTGACTTATTAATGAATGCTGTAATGTGATTCATTGTTCTTGATAATACTGTAACCTTATTTTGATGTGGTACTGATTTCTATGCATTCTCCATCCCAAGCCCATTTCTATTCCATTCCATTCTGATTCGTTCCATCCAGATCAATTTCATTCCATTCCAGCTGCATCATGATTTCTTTCTATCCTATTCCCTTCCAGCATGATCCATTCTTTCATTTCTTGCCTTTTTCACAGTTCTTTCTCCCCTTCAGCGGCTGCCTTAGTCGTGTTGTGAAGTTTTCATTAACTTACAGATGCCTGTCACAGCTGCCCATGTGTTCACCAAGCCACATTAATAACCTCCCCACACAAAACATTTGATCATCACTGGCCCACAACTAATGACCCTCGCCTGGCTTCACACCATTTCATGACTGTATATGGCTGGAAAATACACAAGCGCCCTTTACTGAAGGCCTGACAGAACCTTGAAAGCAACCAACAGCAGAGCGAGAAGTAAGTAAACACTTCTGCAGAAACTTCTCACATCAGAAGAGAATGGTTGTGGGTTTGTGCAAACTGCCAACAAGATCAAAATGCGATGAATCTCTATATCTGTTAAAGGAATAGTTCACACAAAAAAATCTCTCATTTGTTCGCATACCATTCTTTCTGAGAGAAACAGAATATTCAACAAAAACAAATAGGGCGGGACTTTTATTTATAGCCATCAAAGAATTGATTGGATGGTCAAAAGTATCTCTTATGACAGAAGGGGCGGAGTCATAAAGTGAGAGGCCTTAGTGTTGTCAACTGAAAAGGTCTAGGTGAGGAAATTCTAATGTTTTTCTTATGAAGCCTATATTTAGACTATTTAAAAATAAGATTTTAAGATATTATATTTATAGCATATTAAATAGCATATTGTGCAAAATTGTTTGTAAGAACAGGAATTTAAAGTGCTCAAGTCATAGAGACTTGTTAGTGCTTCATTGCGCTTCAATACGGTTTATGCGCAACAGACGCTGTATTCTGTTAAACAGATTGCGTCGTGTCCTGTTCCGGTCTTTTGTCTGTGATTTGTTAAATATAGAGCTGTTTTACTCAAGATGCCTTCAATGGAGAGAGTGAGCAAAGATGAGCATAATAACCACTGTCAATCACATATGAAGATTGATATCTAAAAGTTTTTTTTCTTCTCCCTTCTTTAACAATTACTAGCTACGTTGGTTGATAACCTTAAAAGTTCAAAGATATCGCTGTATACTGCCATTAAAGTCCCTATAAAATCAAAATGGACGTTTTATTTCTTTTCTTTTAGTATGGATATAATGGTCTTACTGTTATCTATAAATTAGTGTAATCCAAAACAATGACAAAATTCTAAGATATAAGCGTTTAAAACCTCTCACTTCCACCAATAAGGATCAATGATTTTGATGACATCACTCTGCTCTTCAGCTTCTCATCAGATTTTCTGTCCAATTAAATACTCTCTATAATCTGAAGCCCCGCCCCCTTCATTAGGGGATCACTTGTTCACACATTTTCTACATGGTGAATGGCACATAGTGTTCTATATAGGGGATATGGACCAATCAGACAGTGCACTATATAGGGGACAGGGAACGATCAGACAGTGCACTATATAGGGGATAGGGAACGATCAGAGAGTGCATTATATAGGGGATAGGGAACGATCAGAGAGTGCATTATATAGGGGATAGGGAACGATCAGAGAGTGCATTATATAGGCGATAGGGAACAATCAGAGAGTGCATAATATAGGGGATAGGGAACGATCAGATAGTGCACTATATAGGGGATAGGGAACGATCAGATGGTGCACTATATAGGGGATGATAGGGAACGATTTGACAGTGCACTATAAAGGGGATAGGGAATGATCAGAGAGTGCATTATATAGGGGATAGGGAACGATCAGACAGTGCATTATATAGGGATAGGGAACGATCAGAGAGTGCATTATATAGGGGATAGGGAACGATCAGAGAGTGCATTATATAGGCGATAGGGAACGATCAGAGAGTGCATTATATAGGGGATAGGAACGATCAGATGGTGCACTATATAGGGGATGATAGGGAACGATTTGACAGTGCACTATAAAGGGGATAGGGAATGATCAGAGAGTGCATTATATAGGGGATAGGGAACAATCAGACAGCGCACTATATAGGGGATAGGGAACGATCAGATGGTGCACTATATAGGGGATGATAGGGAACGATTAGACAGTGCACTATATAGGGGATAGGGAACGATCAGACAGCGCACTATATAGGGATAGGAACCATCAGATAGTGCACTCTATAGGGGATGATAGGAAACGATCAGACAGTGCACTATATAGGGATGATAGGAACGATCAGACAGTGCACTATATAGGGATAGGGAACGATTAGACAGTGCTCTATATAGGGGATAGGGAATGATCAGACAGTGCACTATATAGGGATAGGGAACGATTAGACAGCGCACTATATATAGGGATAGGGAATGATCAGAGAGTGCACTATATAGGGATAGGGAACGATTCAGACAGTGCACTATATAGGGGATAGGGAACGATCAGACAGTGCACTATATAGGGGATAGGAAACGATCAGACACTGCACTATATAGGGGATAGGGAACAATCAGAGAGTGCACTTTATAGGGGATAGGGAATTATTCAGACAGTGCACTATATAAGGGATAGGGAACAATCAGAGAGTGCACTATATAGGGGATAGGGAATTATTCAGACAGTGCACTATATAAGGGATAGGGAACAATCAGAGAGTGCACTATATAGGGGATAGGGAACGATCAGGCAGTGCACTATATAGAGGATAGGAAACGATCAGACACTGCGCTATATAGGGGATAGGGAACGATCAGAGAGTGCACTATATAGGGGATAGGGAACATATATATACAGATATATATCCTTTCAGGATTTATGATGCTGATGAAGCGTCCTCATAGTCTGTGAAAAGGGTCCGATGGATGCATTGCGATGTTCAGAATAAAGCCTTGAATATTATGTTTCAAAGAAAAGCGCAGCAGCAGGAGCTTTCTGCAAAACATCTCCTTTTAGTGTTCCAGGGTTTAAAAACGGAATGAGGGTGAGAAATATGACCATTTTCATTTAACTATTCCTTTAAAAGACATTGTTAATATTGT
Organism: Gobiocypris rarus; assembly: GCA_023029165.1. NCBI lineage: Eukaryota > Metazoa > Chordata > Actinopteri > Cypriniformes > Gobionidae > Gobiocypris > Gobiocypris rarus. The sequence goes on along the minus strand of CM040913.1, from coordinate 6,187,567 downwards.
GATTGTGTAGGATTATTTGGACATATTCACAAACACTCGCTATGTGACTGCTATAGCAGAAACATTTTGACTCCAGATGATTTAAGTGAATGAGTGCAACTACGAAAACACTTCTATCATGGGTCTCTGTGTTTCATCATACGCATCCTGTACAGCGTCATCGTTTACATATAACTGGGATTTAGGACTTTAAAAATAAGAGCCAACTTTTATTAACTTTGGCTGATTTCTCTCTCTCTCTCTCTCTCTCTCTCTCTCTCTCTCTCTGAGAGCGCGCATGAACATCGTGTTAAATCTGTCTCATCTCTGCTGGTTATTTTCGCATCCATCACTTGTCCGGTGGTCCTTGTTTACGATCGTATCTCTGCTCGCTGTTTGCGTCGAATCGATGCGAGTAATCACGCGAGGGGAGATTAACGGTTATGTCACTGTTCAGGCCGATATCTCAACATCCTCATTAAGAATTGCCTATGGCAAGCCGTATTAGCATTTAATGCCCTTGGCTCTACTAGTTGTAACTAACGACAACGTTGTCAAAACAATTCCCTATTCCCCGGAGGCTACATTTTGAAGGACCGCATTTCTAACACTGCAGTTCTAGGACCCTAGCAATGATTTAGTTGTTTAAATTATTATGTTTAATTTATATATTGTCCTAACCAACCCCTAGCCCTAAACCTACCCATTGGTAACCCTTTTGAAATATATAAACTAAATTAAGTAATTAAGTTTAAAATGGCCGTGCCTGCTGTTTTGTTAAAAATAAAGTGGACAAAGTTTGAATCAGGTCTCCTCTGTTGAAGTACAGTTGGCTAGATGGTGTTGTCACAAAAAAAAAACCTAGGGTCCTAGAAATGCAGTCAGATGCAAATCCTGTTTGGGTCATTTTAAACTGCATTATGTATGAATAATTCGAAAGTATGAAAATAAAAATCAAATGTACAAACTTGACACATGGTTTTCAGAGAGGACTCTGGAAGGTTTTGCCCTATTCTATATCGTAAAGTAGGATAATGCTGAGATGTGCATGCACAATGTGTTAGCCTTCATGACATGTTAATTAAGATATGACATCATTAAATATCTTGCATTGAATTTTTTACTAGTGCAACAATAATTGCAGATATCTCTAATTATTATTCTGACAGCGCAAATTATAATTATGACTTGCTGAAATACAATTGTAACTATCTAAAGTATTTTATGGATTGCCAAACCATAGTTTTATATGCCAAATCTGCCTGCCACATCCCCCAGCAGTTCATTTACGGGTAATTGCTAATGAATGCGACTTCTGTGTTTGTTCGTAATCGTTTCAATAAATTTGCTACGGCGCTAAATATGCCATGCAAATAAACTTCATCAAAGGTACAGAAGTCATGCAGAGAGCACTCACGCACTTCCTCTCTCTCGTCCGCTTGTCTTGGCATTAGTGTCATTGATAATGTAATCGCATCGCTGAGGTATCAGAGCATCATCTTGGCCATTTCCACCAGGAAATGAGGGTTTGTGGCTGATCTCGTTTGCCAATGTAGGTCACGTCTTAATTAGCATGCTCGATTATGAATTTTCAGCAGGTGAAAAACACTGCTGCGTCATCTTCTGGATTTATGTACCCTAGGAAATTACATTCAAATGAGTAATTATTTAATTAATATTTAACAACGTGAGTTCTGTTTGATCCCCAAGAAAAGGCAGTCAGGATCCCATCCTGGGAATTTTATTGGTTGAGCAGAAGAGACTTCTTTCAAAAACACAAAAAAATCTCACTGACCCATGCTGGGTCGGCATATGTGATAGATCATTCGTGATTTCATTTGAAGAATGAATCATTCATTTGATTCAAATATTGAATTAATTTAGAGCTGCTGTATAGTTCAGACATCTTCAGGGTGTCTTTTCACGTGTTTTTGAGCTCGACACGCCACCCTGGTCTAAACCAGGACAAAGAGTAAAGAGAGACAGTGCACCATAAAGCTTCTAGAGAGAAGGAAAGGCGAATGAAAACCGTGAAAATGCTTTATCTCCTCTTGTCAGCCCGTCAGAGGAAGTCAATCCTTTTGTCTCTTAATCCGTTCTGTTCTCCCTATCCGTTCTGTCTGTTATCTCTGACAGTGGCTTCTAACCCCGTTCAAGCATTTAAACATCATTGGGTCATGTGGTTTGGGTGACAGAGATGTGCAAACGTCCCATCAGAGGATTGGATCTGCAGCACATGTCAAATGTTCAAATACTCCATTTAATTTCTGTCGTGACACTGAAGACTGGAGTAATGATGATAAATTCAGCTTTGATCACAGGAATAAATTACATTTTACACATAGAAAACACTTATTTGACATTGTATTAATATTTCACAATATTACAGTTTTTACTGTATTTTTGATCTAATAAATGCAGCCTTTTGAGCGGTAGTGTTTGTTCTGCCTTGTTGTTTGCTATTTTTCTTTTATTGCTGCATGACCTAATTCAGATAAACCACCCGTAAATGGTATGCAAGACAAAAACACACTTTGATTGGTTTACATGTCGGTCAAACGGTCTCTTCCTGCAATCGGGGGCGAGACTTTAGGCCGCCAGTAAACGTTCATCTGCACGAGACTCACGGCAGCATTCACACAGCAACTGGCCATTTTTCACTAAACGGCATCTTGTTCATCCAGTAGTTTTTGTCATTGTTAAGCAGAGCACATCGATTTCGTCTGATCTTTCTCTCGCTCTCATACTCGCTCGCTTCCCATTATAGTGGTGTAATTACTTCTAATGAAGAAGTCTGTGTGCAGATGCAGGCTCTGATTAGCCAGCCGCACCAATGGACATCTCTCTCACACACACACACACACACACACACACACACACACACACACACACACACACACACACACACACACACACACACACACACACACACACACACACTTCATCTTTAAACATTCATTTTGTTTAATCATTTGTTCCGCAAATTGCTCCTCTCAGAAGAGCAGATTCATAATGGGGGCCGCCAGCGAAACGGTGACTGCCTGAAGTCAGTGTGCACTGAAACTAGTTTAAAGTCACCGTGTCTTTTATGGAATATTGCGGTATTTATAATAAATGGTTTATCTGTGCATTACTGTTGTGCCTTTGTAATCTTTAATCAAAATGACTTATTCTTCCTCTTCCAGCGACTTACTGGTGTGGGGCAACCTGTCACTCACATGAGATCCACCAATAGCAAACAACAACCATCCAATCATTCCCCACGGACAAAATCAAGCCCCGCCCTACATTTATTCTTGTTTGAGAAGCAGTTTGACTCAGATATACACTCACCTAAAGGATTATTAGGAACACCTGTTCAATTTCTCATTAATGCAATTATCAAATCAACCAATCACATGGCAGTTGCTTCAATGCATTTAGGGGTGTGGTCCTGGTCAAGACAATCTCCTGAACTCCAAACTGAATGTCAGAATGGGAAAGAAAGGTGATTTAAGTTGGTGCCAGACGGGACGGTCTAAGTATTTCACAATCTGCTCAGTTACTGGGATTTTCACGCACAACCATTTCTAGGGTTTACAAAGAATGGTGTGAAAAGGAAAAACATCCAGTATGCGGCAGTCCTGTGGAGAAAATGCCTTGTTGATGCTAGAGGTCAGAGGAGAATGGGCCGACTGATTCAAGCTGATAGAAGAGCAACTTTGACTGAAATAACCACTCGTTACAACCGAGGTATGCAGCAAAGCATTTGTGAAGCCACAACACACAACCTTGAGGCGGATGGGCTACAACAGCAGAAGACCCCCACTGAGTACCAGTCATCTCCACTACAAATAGGAAAAAGAGGCTACAATTTGCACAAGCTCATCAAAATTGGACAGTTGAAGACTGGAAAAATGTTGCCTGGTCTGATGAGTCTCGATTTCAGTTGAGACATTCAGATGGTAGAGTCAGAATTTGGCGTAAACAGAATGAGAACATGGATCCATCATGCCTTGTTACCACTGTGCAGGCTGGTGGTGGTGGTGTAATGGTGTGGGGAATGTTTTCTTGGCACACTTTAGGCCCCTTAGTGCCAATTGGGCATCGTTTAAATGCCACGGCCTACCTGAGCATTGTTTCTGACCATGTCCATCCCTTTATGACCACCATGTACCCATCCTCTGATGGCTACTTCCAGCAGGATAATGCACCATGTCACAAAGCTCGAATCATTTCAAATTGGTTTCTTGAACATGACAATGAGTTCACTGAACTAAAATGGCCCCCACAGTCACCAGATCTCAACCCAATAGAGCATCTTTGGGATGTGGTGGAACGGGAGCTTCGTGCCCTGGATGTGCATCCCACAAATCTCCATCAACTGCAAGATGCTGTCCTATCAATATGGGCCAACATTTCTAAAGAATGCTTTCAGCACCTTGTTGAATCAATGCCACGTAGAATTAAGGCAGTTCTGAAGGGAAAGGGGGTCAAACACAGTATTAGTATGGTGTTCCTAATAATCCTTTAGGTGAGTGTATGTCACAAGAGGGAAGAAAACACTAGCGTTTCTTGTTGATTTTAATGAATCCCATTTCTGTTAGTGTATCTTAACAAATGCTTACTACCTAAGTGTGTCAATTATGAGATTCTAAGTCATTATGAAATAAAACATTGCATTTATGACATATTAAGTAATGATTAATTACATGAATCATATTAAATTATGAGATAAATGTCAAAATTGGGATATTTAGTCCTGAGTAGGCCCATCACGATTATTGTTAATCGTCTGGTTATTTGATCTAATCATCATCTGAGAACCACATTTTACCAAAGAATATAATGAAACAAAGTGTGCGAAGATTGTCAAAGGTTTTCCTTCAAATGAAATTAAGGTTTGTGGGAAATATCAGACTGCATTATATTATATTATATTATATTAATAAAATCAAATAATTAAACACAATTATTTGTATGACAATTAATCGTCAGCACAAAATTCATGATCGTGAGATTCATGACAGGCCGAATTATGAGAAGTCAAAATTGACAAACAGTTAATAGAGATAAAGGCGAAATTATGAGATATGAAGCCATAATTATTAGTCAAAATTGACCATACTAAATCATAATTGAGATAAAAATGTTAATATTATAAGTCCAAATATGACATAAAAGGTCTAAATTATGACAAAATACATTATTAAAAATGTCACAAAATGTGTTGCTTTTTATATTTCATAATTTTTACTTTATTTTATAATACTTTTTATCTCATTATTACTTTTTGGTGAAAAAACAAGAATTTTATTTTTAGTGAATCCTCCGGGAAATAACCTGTATAGCTATAGTGGTGCACACAATCATTATTCTGTTATATATTAGTATTTTGATCAATGCTGGCTGTCTCGGTTTCAACGCTAACCACCTCAGCTCTCAAACGAGTTTGTTTTATTGGCTGCGCGGTGTCATTGCGCTGACAGCTGCTGATTTGAACTGTCTTCTTTAATGTGGCTCCTCATCCTCAGCTTTATTCCCGTCTGCTCGCAGTCCTTGACGAGAGGACACGCTCGGCCGCAGCACCAGGCGCCGCACGTCACCGGGCTTGCATGACTTCATCAGGGGTGCGGAGAGCGTTGCGCTTCGGCGCTGGGGAGCTCCACATCATGCATATACATGAGCTGTCACTATCACAGCGAGGCCCCATAGAGCCAGAGCTGCCAGCCAAAAGCGGACCCGCGGACACATGCTGCAGTGTGTGTGTGTGTGTGTGTGTGTGTGTGTGTGTGTGTGTGTGTGATTTGGAGGGGTTTCAGGAGTGTGGAGTACAAGGCTCGCAGTAGGTCAACACACAGATCTCAGAAAGCAAACAGTGGCACACTGCAAATAGATGAAGATACTCCAGTGCATCTCCCATGCCGTCCCAACGTCCATACCTAAATATATGATCTGGTTTATTAGCTTGGTGGATGATAAAGTTGCTGGGGGAAAATATCCTAGACCTACTTCGAAGGTCTTTCGACTTAGAAACACCATAACATATCAGTTTTGCATGGGCAAGCACCACTTAAGTGTAAATGCTTCTAAATCTAAAAAGGTGCCCTACGGCGAACAGTTCAGGCACATTCATTTAAATTTCATGAGGACTTTTTAGTGTTTTCTGACTTTGAAAGACATGAATTGTTCAAGAGGAGAGCTGTCTTTGAAAGAAACACGTGGAAAGATGGGCTAATGTTGGAAATGTTTCTATATTATTTCTCCCAAATGGTTGCTGTATCTTAATGATACAAGTGTCATCATGTGCTACTGATATTTGACCCTAGTTTTTGTATTAATTTTTTATTTCAAGGCAGGCAAAACCCTTATTTCAGTTCTGCTTCAAAGCTGTTGTACCATAGTAACCCATATTTCAGTTCTGTTTCAAAGCTGTTGTGCAGTAGGCCTATATTTATTAATGTTTAGCTTTAATAATTATATTAGAATCACAAAGCTGGTGAACACGTGCTTCAGTCGGTGTTTGAGCGCCCCCTGGTGGGCATACACGAAAAACTCATTATACACTATGCAATTTTAGTTAATGATACAATGTTAGATCAAATACGATAAGAAGTCATATATGAGGATTCAAGTGATGACAGGTATTACATAATTACCAAAAGGTAACATTTGATGGTGATGCTCCTGATTTCTGGCCGTGCAACAGTGTTGCATGGTGAGAACGAGAAAGACTCAATTGAAACTTCAAAGCAGCTAAACTAAATAAAAGATTGATCCACAGATCTTCTGATACACTGGGGTGTGTATTAACACACAGACTTCATTAAGGCTGTTTTAATGAACATTTGTTTTGATGGTGGAGAGTCTCCAGGGACACCGTTACCACGGAGATGAGTAATAATACTATACTTCTTAAAATGCAAATAACTGATTGACCGGTTAAAACACGTTGTACAGATGTTGTCTATTAATTACTGAGAAGGATACAGTGCTGTTTGTCTGTTAATTTACCACAGAATATAATTGATTTCATCAATCGCAATGCGTTGCCGTTTATAATAGACTATAGGGGCAAGACAGTGGCGAGGGTTTAAAATAAAACGGAAGTAAAGCTTGTGTTTTTGATGTTTTTTTTAAAAAATACGAAAGTGAAAAAGAAAAGAAAAAACTTTCAAAATGTCTTCACCTGCTTAACCTATAATAATAATAATGTCTATTTTAGCGCTGTCAGACGGATTTGGCGGGAAGTCTCCGTATATTGATTTAGTTCACCCAAAAATGTTCCAAACCCATAAGACTTTAGTTCATCTTCTGAACACAAATGAAGATATTTTGATGAAATCTGAGAGCTCTCTGAACCACCTATAGACAGCAATGTCATTGCAATATTCAAGGTCCATAAAGGTTGTAAAACCATTGTTAAAATAGTCCATGTGACTACAGTAGTTCAACCTTAACGTTATGAAGCAACGAGAATACGTTTTGTGCGTGAAACCCCCCAAAATAACAACTTTATTCAACAATTTCTTTAGTCAACAACGAAAGTCTGTCAGTCTCCTACACTGTTGAAGTAAATCTTGTCTTCCGAGTTCTATGTCAGAACGCCGGCTTACCATTGGCCAACGCCGTTCACATGAGCAGCACGAAGCATGCTGTGATGCAGACCGCTAGCCAATGGTGAGCCGCCGTTCTGCCGTAGAACTCGGAAGCTATGCACTATAGTTACTACGTAAACAGCATAGGAGACTGACACAGACGAGAAGAAATTGTTGAATAATGTTTTTTATTTATTTTTTTTGCACACAAAATGTATTCTCATCGCTTCATAACATTAAAGTTGAACCACTGGAGTCCGTGGAGATGCATGTTTTTACGACCTTTTTGGGCCTTGAAAGTTGCACCGACGTTGTCTATGGGTGGTTCAGAGAGTTCTCCTATTTCATCAAAAAGATCTTAATCTGTGTTTAAAAAATGAACAAATGTCTTACGGGTTTGGAATGACATGAGGTGAGTAATTAATGACAGAAATAAAAATTTGGGGTGAACTAACTAACCCTTTAAATATAAAATTACTTACTGTGGTAGTCAACAGCATCACATTAATCACTGTTTTGTTGAGCTTTTTTTTTATGTCAGGAGACACAAAAGAAAGGGTGCACGTTTAGGGTAGCGAGTTTAAAACTTTATTTATAATATGATACAAGAATAGTTTGTGCAAGAAATGGATGGGAACGTTGACCTGTACAATATTAACAAAAATGTATTTGTAATGCAATCCAATGGCAAACACAAAGCACAACACTCAGATGCTCAGTTTGGCCACGATTGTGTCAAAGGATACATCTTATCAAGATATATTTTTTTACACAGCATTTCAGCTTGTATACATTTATTGGTTGTATAAGGTTATATATGAATATAAAGTGCAAAAACAAGAACACTTACAGTGAAGGCATGGCCCTGAAGTGCTGTATGTGACAACATGTGTGTCGTTGGACTTGTGTGCTTGCGTGTGGGACTCTATCCATGTAAAATATGGCCTTATGAATAGGCTATCATACACACACACACCTGCACACAATTGCGCAGACACACACACACTGAATATGGCCTAGGCTGGACCGGTATCATATCAAAATCAACCACTTTCCAGCACATCGACGAATACGCAGATCAACAGCATTCGTCCGTTTGCAATACATTTGAGTCTGTGCAAGTTGAGTTATACAAATATAATTAATATGAACAGCTGAAAAAACAAGCTAAGATCTAAATTTCCCCTTTTTACATTTAAAAATAGACATTATTTGTATATATAGCGCTCCTTCGGCCTCAGTAAAATAGCACCACAGGGTTGCACCTTTCAAGCCTAGAAATACGAAATTACCTGATAGAAGAACTGAGCGTTGTCTTGCTTTGGAAGAGTAAGGCATTTTCGTAATTTTTGAAAGGATAAGAAAAATACATAAGCTCTGTTAGTTGACTAGATTACATTTTTTTATATCGCATATAATTATATCATGATTTGCCTTTCGTTCATATATTTTTAAAATGTAATTCTTCTTTCGCAATTCTTCTCATGAAGACGTATCGTTGTAATTAGCTAATTTTATTTGTTGTTGTTTTTTTTCCCTAAAGCAAGTGCGTGTAGCATCACAGTTGCGGTTTATCATTCTGAGAGAATGTGTGTCGGTGTCCGTCTCCTGCTGTCCAGTTCGTGTTTTTGCTAGTTCTGCTGAGAGCCCTAGCAAAATGGAGAGGAATATATTTTAACAATCAATTTCAAATTTCTAATGACCTAAGAGCCAGTGAAAACAAAGTCAAGGTGCACTATATTGCCAAAAGTTTTGGGACGCCTGCCTTCACATGCACATGAACTTTACATCCCATTCTTAATCCGTAGGGTTTAATATGTAGTTAGCCCACCCTTTGCAGCTATCACAGCTTCAACTCTTCTGGGAAGGCTTTCCACAAGGTTTAGGAGTGTGTTTATGGGAATTTTTGACCATTCTTCTAGAAGCGTGTTTGATGGCACTGATGTTGGATGAGAAGGCCTGGCTCGCAGTCTCCGCTCTAATTCATCCCAAAGGTGTTCTATCGGGTTGAGCTCAGGACTCTGTGCAGGACAGTCAAGTTCCTCCACACCAAACTCGGTCATTCATGTCTTTATGGACCGACGCTTTGTGCTCTGGTGCGCAGTCATGTTGGAACAGTAAGGGGCCATCCCCAAACTGTTCCCACAAAGTTGGGAGCATGAAATTATCCAAAATGTCTTGGTATGCTGAAGCATTGAGAGTTTCTTTCACGGGAACTAAGGGGCCAAGCCCAACTCCTATAAAACAACCTCACACCATAATCCGCCCTCCACCAAAATGAGCTGCTCGGCCATGGAAACCGATTCCATAAAGCTCTCTACACACTGTTCTTGAGCTAATCTGAAGGCCACACGAAGTTTGGAGGTCTGTAGCTATTGACTCAGCAGAAAGCTGTGATTTTACGTGGCCTATCATTTCATGGCTGAGTTGCTGTTGTTCCCAATTGCTTCCACTTTGTTATATTACCACTAACAGTTGAGCGTGGAATATTCAGTGGTGAGGAAATTTCACCAATGGACTTATTGCACAGGTGGCAACCTATCCCGGTCCCACGCTTGAGTTCACTGAGCTCCTGAGAGCGACTCATTCTTTCACAGATGATTGTAGAAGCGTCTGCATGTCTAGTGCTTGAGTTTATACACCTGTGGCCATGAAGTGATTGAACACCTGAATTCAGTGATTTGGAGAGGTGTCCCAATACTTTTGGCAATATAGTGTAAGTCCAATTTTATCTTTCAAAAACAGATGCACAATATTAACGCTAATCATGCTAATTCAAAAATGCTAACCGAGTTTGTTCTCTTGCGTTTCCAGCAGTCAGGGTTGAGACGCTTCTGCTCCTCGGCCAGAGCTTTGGCTTCCATGGTGTACAGCCTCCTTTCCTCGTTTTTCATCTTCTTCCATTTATCGCCCAGAATCACACTGATAGCTCTGAGTAAATTAGACACAGACACAATTATAAGAGAAAGACCCATGTAACCGGACAAATTAAGGTAGTCAGCATGTTTACTACACATAGTATGTCATTCTCTTCAATGAAAATGAACAATTTGGTCCCATTTTAGACAGCCACTACGCAAACATCTGTTGGTCTGCACATCCACACACCTGTTGTCTTTGCCGGGGTACATCTGTGTGTATTCCACCCTGTACTTCTTGGCAAAAAGCATAAAGGCATTCATTGGCCGCTTGCACTTTGTGGGTGTGGCTCCAGAGCTCCCTGAGCCGTGGCTGCGCTGTGATTTGCTGCTGGTGGAGTGGTGGGAGGAGCCGAGGGCCTCACAGTCGGGACTCACAGCACCCCCACTGGACTGGGATGCCCGACGCTGGCGTGCCATGCTGCTCAGAACGTACACGGCGGAAGAGTCGAGAGGAGTGAAGTCATAACTGTGTGTAGGGTGAGAAAACAGGCAAGATGTTAAACGCATCAAGTGTAAGTTCTTATGTCAGAAATTATGTATCTATGTTATTATTATTATTAAATCTAGAAAATATAAACTAAAATGAACTTAAAATAAATAAGACACTAGTTGCAAACAAGTATCAAATTAGGTCATATCACATTAAACAAATATATTTTGCTTAAATCATATTTTGAAATTGTCAATTAACCCCCAATTATTGTAACACTTTACAATGAGGTTTCATTAGTTAACATTAACTAACAATGAAAAATACTCCTAAAGCATTTATTAATCTTATTGAATGTTAATCTCATTTACTAATACATTTTTTAAAGATTAAAAGTTGTATCTGTTAAAATTAGTTAATGCACTGAGAACTAACATGAAAATGTTTAACATTAACAAAATGAATAAATGCTGTAAAAGTATATTGTTAATTGTCAGTTAATACTTGACTCATGTTTCACTCAAATACTTCTGTTATTTTAGTATTATTTATATACTATTATAATAGTCATTCATATTTTGAATTAGCGTTTAATATTATATTTTCAGTTTTCTTTTTAATTTGATCAATTTTGTTATATAATTTTCATTTTTATGTTATTATTTATTTATATAATATTTTAACAATGTCCACATCAATCACAAACAACCAGTGTGTTGTACACCAGCCATAAACAAAACTAAATGAAACCAAATAATAATCATATTAGTAATAATAATAATGATAAATAAAAAAGGAGAACATTAAAGGAGTAATGTTCATTATAACACAATAAGGAACAAAATTTTTTTACATATGTGTATACATGTGTGTTTATATAATAAACAATATATATGTTTTTTATTTCAATTTAGCTTATTTTTATTTCAATTTCAATAATTTAAGTACTTAATACTTTTATTTCAGTTAGTTCCCAAGGCAACAGTTAATTTTTGTTTTTGGTTTTTCCATATAATATTTTGATCTAATATTTTATTTCAGCTTCATTTCAGGAAAATTAATGAACAATAACAACACTGGTACCTCCTAAACGTGTCAAAAACGACAGAGTCGTCGCAGTTGATGGCGTCACGGTGTCCTGGCGGCAGACACAAGTCTCCAACCTGCATGTCATAGCAGGGAATGCCGTGCTGTACAACGGTAAGGCTCGGATAGAAAGAAGACCACCCTAACACACACACACACACACACCGTTAGAATACTCTTCTGAAATCACAATGATCTGTTAACGGGACTGTGTAGAAAAAGCATTTACCTTTATTTTTCACAAAAAACGGATGGTCCAATCTGCACTCAGCGGTCAGAAGCCCTGCTTCAGGGGAACCAGGGTCAAAGGTTAATTTCAGGACAGACTGTCCAAAAGACACACTATCCTCAAACACCACCAGCTTTAGACCATCAGAGCCATAACTCTGCAAGACAAACAAACTTCCATTACTATATTGGCAGTAAGATTTTTCAATGCATACTTAGAAGATGAATAATTACAGGGCTCATGTGCACACCATTACCTTCATTGGTTTGGACTGTGTTTCCCCCTCGTCATCAGAATCTTCATCCGATTCCATCACATCCTCCGCATCCTGCCACTCCACGTTCGGACCTTTGTGGAAGCGTAAACGTGTTCCTGGAGGGAAAAGACGGATAGCACAGTTATAAAAGATTGGTGATGCCCACATATCACAAGTGAAAAGTTAAACTAAATACACTTTTATTAAAATAAAACTACATCTAAGTAAAAGCAAACATGTTGAATGTTAGAGGGCGTGAGAATCTGTTCTGAGGACTTCTTGTCCCTCCTGTGACCCAGAGACACGCCTGTTTTCCTCTTTCACTCCCGCTGCTCTGCATTTGTAACAGCAGATGGTGCTGTTCACCACGCTTCCCTAAGTCATTGATAAAACGACTGCCATCACAATATATCAGCTGTTATTTTGTTCCCAAGCTTTTAGGAACACCTTATCTGTGTGTCTTTACCTTTCAGGAAACAGTGCCAGGCAGTGGAAGGCCAGGAGTGGGACCATCCCAGGTCGTCATCATCAGACAGAGACGACATGCAGAAAATGCCAGACTCAGACTCACTGCTGGCCTGTAAAACGCACACAAAACAGCCTCAAAAGTTTATACTATATCCCATTTACTCTTTAACTGCCACAGTAAATAAAATTACTGGGTTACAGGCTGATAACTTTATTAAGAACTGCAACATAATGCAAGCTTACAGTCAAACTGTAAATATGATGGGAACAAAAAAAGTCACAGGCAAATGCTTAAAGAGTCTCTGACTGGATCATTATTGCAGTGATTGTGATGTTTCTAGCATGTTTTATGTTTGGCATCAGTTCTTCTAACCCTGATTGATGGAGTGTGTAGCTTTTCATTTCTTAAACATCCATGTAGGAAGACACATTATGGACATATTCCAGGATGACAATGTCCAGATTCATCAGCTCAGATTGTGAGAGAATGGTTGTGAGGGAGCATGAACCTCTGAATCCAGAGCTTATATTCACTGAAAGTCTTAGGGATGTGCTGGAGGAGACTTTACAGAGTGCTGGACTCTTGCATTGGCAATTCAAGATCTGGACATCAATTAGATCATTTACATTTTTACATAAATAGTGTATGCTTAATGTCACGGTAAATTTGCGATTAATAGCACACACACCATATATCTTGTTTAACACGTTCATCATTTGATATATCCAGCAAAGTAAACAAACTAAGATTTTCACAAACAACACTTGCAGACTCAAAAAGGACATCACATAACCAAATGATATAAGGAGTCCTTATAACTCATACATTTATGCACACCAAACATTACAGAAAAAACTTTTCAGAATCCACAGTGTACAGTATGTGTACAGAGCAACATCAAAGAGCGTGTTTACATTTTAGACAAGTCAAGTTGCCATACCGAACAGCGCGGTGACCGGGAGAGGACACGTTTGGTTCACTTAGTTTTGACGTGGCCACACAAAAAAAAATGTCTCAAGGTAATGACATCATGATGTGATGTAAGGATCCTATGTTAAAAGAACAATATACTTATCTAGTGGCCATGACTTAATATGTTGAGGGAACGATCGCATTGCCACGAGTTAAAGGAACACCCTACCGTTTTTAGAAATAGGTCTCATTCAACTTCTTTCCTACATTTAGATATGTGATTTAGATACACACAACACATAAAATCCCCAAACTTCCGTCAACATACTGGCGTATGTTGTGCATGTGTTGCGTGATATCTCTGCGCCCAAGTAGCAGTGCTTCGCCTGTGCTTCCCCATAATATAGTCCCAAGTTAATATCTGCCTAGGAAATTGCCTAGTCTTAATCTGCATCGCTATTTGTAGTCGTTGTGAATACGCAGGCCACAAGAAGTAATTAGGTGGTTTTTAAATTTTTTTTATCACTTTTACTCGGGACATGCTAGCTGGCAACATAGGATTCCATTCATTATGCTAAGCTAAGCTAGCGGCAACCCAGTCAAACTAAAACAATGCATGCACTGAGACAAAAATGCTGTTCCTTTAAATGTGTAAAAAACCTGCGAGACCATAGCAACCTGGAATTACCAGAAATGGGTAGGCCTATAATAATATTTATTTTTAATTAAGAAAAAAATGCAAATTAAGAAATTATTATATTAACGTATTGCCTACTATTGTATTGCGCTTGATGGTGTCTACAGACAGCAAGCACTCGAATTAAGTTTGTTATTATCAATAAATTATAAAATATGATCATTATTAGCCTATTACACATGTGTGTGAGTGTGTATATATATATATATATATATATATATATATATATATATATATATATATATATATATATATATATATATATATATATATATATATATGCTGTCATGGGCATGAAGAGCTACAGAAATACAGTCAAAACGTTATTGGCATTTACAGTATTTACAATATACTTTAACATAACAATACATGTATTTTAAAAAGTTTAACCAATAATAGCCTTATAATAATAATTATTTTTATAATCTAAAAATCTTAAATAAAAAAATTAATGCTCAGTGAATGGATTTAAAAGACGCAATACATTATTTTTATAAAGCATATTCTTTAATCATTTATTGATAAACTTAATTCGAATACTTCTAATTATTCGAATGGTGCTGTCTATAAGCACCATTGTGCGCAAATACATTATAATAGGCCATATGTTAATATAATTATTTTAATTTCTCAATTAAAGGTGCAGTGTGTAATATTTTGGAGGATCTACTGATAGAAATGCAAAATAATATACATAACTATGTTTTCTTAATTATGACCTTACATAATGAACCGTTATTTTTGTTTTACCTTAGAACGAGCCGTTTCTATCTACACACACAGCGGGTCCCCTTACAGTGAAGTCGCCATTTTGTGCCGCCATGTTTCTACGGTAGCCCTAAATGGACAAACTACTCTACAGAGCGCTAGTCACTCTCTACTGTCTCAGACTGTGCCATTTTTGTCCTGTGTCGGCCACCGTAGCTTGTCTATGTGCTTCGAAAAGGGAGGGGTGAGCGGGTGCAATTCACAACCTCACCGCTAGATGGTGCTAAAATTTACACACTGCACCTTTAAAAATAAATATTATTATAGGCATGTCCATTTCTGATAATTCCAGGTTGCGCAGTTTTTTTTAACACATTTAATATACAGTACATTTATATATATAAAATTTAAATAATATAAATATGTTTCATGGTCGGTAAATTTGCTGAGTTTGCACATAACATTCCCGTTAAACCTGATTATTAGTGTTTGTGTTTGGAGAGGCCCGTGGCCGTACCCTGGTGCGGCGGCGTTCTCTCATGTGGCTGCGGGCGGGGCTGGGGGCGCTGCTGGAAGACAGAGGGGGTCTAGCGTAGGAATGTAAACTGCTACTGCTGGAGAAGATGTGAACAGGAGAAGATCTGCAATGATAATGTGCCATCATCAGTATAGCCTGAGCTGCATAATTTACATGAATGCGCTTATACATTTTTAGGATTTCCTAACCGATTGTGTGGGGCGTTCTGGAGCAGGGGGCTTTGAGGGCTCGTGGCGATGTTGGCCAGCTCGGTCAGCCAATTTGTATGTGAAATGCTGCCCTCTGGCCTGGAACTCCATCCTTCGCCGGGCACCTCCTCATGATGCGACACGCCAGGGGCCAGCTGGAACACGCCGGGGGTCAACTGGTCATCCTGCACCTCCTGCAGCTCAGGCAGGTCATCTGCACAGACAGAAACTGTCATTTGCAAGTAATCGGAAATTTTTGCACTTGGTTTTTTTATTTTTAGACTAAAAAGTGAGTGGTAAACCTAATTACCGTACTCCATGTGGCTCGTTAGAAGGGCATCCAGGGGAAGAGGGCAGACGCTCATTGCATTTGAGCAGGTCGAAGGCCTCGTCCATACCTGAGCTCTGTGACGGGACTTGCTGGACTCTCTGAGGGACTGACTGAGTTTTCACTTCCCACACCATATTATAACATGTCAGCTGGGAAGGCTGCAAATACAAGAGAGGCCTTTAAAGTGAAAGAAAAAAAGGGGTAGGTAATTTCCAGACCAGCATACTTCCATTTGCTTTTACTTTGTGTTTGTTTTTGCATCATTTAGCCTTTCTTGTTGGATGAATGAATGAATGAATGAATTAAGGACACCGAAACAAACAGCCTTTTCTGTGGGGTATTGTGCAATATGTTCTTGGCCACTGCTTGAGGACACGTATATTAAACGAGAGAGTTTAAAAGGCTCGAGTCATTCATTTTGGCGTGTTAAATTACGCGTTTTGTTTTCCGCGAACACTGCGTCCGTTCCTGTAAAGAACGCTCACGTGACCCGCAATGCACGCAAGGCTTGTTTATAAACTTTCTGGGACTTCGCGCATGCGCAGCGCAGCTCATTCATTCATAACTGCGTAACAACGGGGGATCAATAACAGCGATAGATTGCGCTGGAAATTTCATCATAACTTGTGAGATACACAGATGGAAGTCTCCCCGATCGATTCAATCGAAGATGTGTCCGTGTTTATGAGCGGAACGCTTCATTTGAGGCCATTTTGCTCGGTTTCAGTTTTTCCGCACAGGAAGAAAATAATTTTTTTCTGCACTCGCGAATTAAAGCAAAACAAAACGGACGCGAACGCATAGATGTTTTGGTTTATAATTGATATTTTAGCACGAATAATGTCGTTGTTGTAAGTGAACACGGGAACAATAACTTCAATAGGGTTGTAACAACAATATGAAGGTCTTTGTTTGAAAAAAAATCGCCAAAATGAATCAACTTCAGCGGTATTTAATAAAAACACATCTTATACAGACCATCCAGCGTTTGGGCGTTTGATCGATGTCGAAATAATGTGAATAAAGGCTTAAAACTGAGCTCAAATGTCAATGGTGGGAGCTGTAAACAAAAGAATGTCAACAAGTTGAGACATGGTACATCAAGTCCTTCCTTTCCCCCCAGTGTAATGAATGGAGACCATGTTTTCTTCTTGGTTTTGATTAAAAAAACACGACTGGTTGTGTTTGATTACTGTCGCCAAGGTGAGGTTGAGAATTACTAAACCACAAGCAAAACAACAAACGTCACAGAGAAAAAACCCTTCAAGTATAAAGTTGTCATTTGCGATCGAATCAATGAATGACAGTCGTTTTGCTCCCCACGGCCACAACCGTCGCCGTCTAAAATAGTCACACAAAATAAAGTTCATTGACATTACTGTTTAGTTTCACGGTAATATTTCAACAACTTTTTTTACTTACCAAACCTGTCGCCATTACCGAGTATCTCTGGCATTCTCCGCGAAGGCAGGATGATTACTTTTAGATCTGGCCTCCCATTGGTGGAGACCCACGTCAGTTAGGTGAGCTCGAAGCGCGATTGGCTAGTCGCTTGGACATTGGGGGAGACATGGATGGGTTTGTTATTGTGTTTGTGATTGGCCAGTTCTGCATGCCCGTTACATCAGCCGCGAATTTCATTGGTTGACACGGCATATTTTTTATGAAAGACCCTCCTTCTTTGTTAAATAGAGGTCTTGAAATATGTATTGTCTTAAGACGTTGTAAACAAACATAAAGCAACATTGGTCCTCGCGTTTGGATAATATTACAGCTCATTTAAAGTGAAATGGCTGTTAGTTATAGGCATAAATGCAGGTTATGGGCCCAATTAATTATATAAAACTAAAAATATCACATCCATACGAGGAAGTTTCATTTTAGATGGCATTTCTATGAACATGTTACTCACTCTGTGAGGTCAAAACGAATAGTTTTAGAATGCTCACATTCTCACAATTAAGCTGTAATAACCACAACTTGACTTGAATACAAAATTGTTCTTTATTTGAATGGAAAGTCAAATATAACTGACGTTATAATACTGGGCTCTCTTGCACCAAGAGACTGTAGACCTTTGATCCATTTTTCAGGACATAAAAAGCATTAGCGACTTCTCAATTAGGCGGCAGAAATTCACACAGAAATGAGCACTGATCAGCAATTAAAAGTCTTTTTCCCCCCAGTGAACGGGGTAGAAATTGTGTAAAGTTACAGTGACACACATATATGGTTTAGGGATTCATTACAGGTTAGTTTAGCAAGAGACAAACCTGTGGGGATCTACATGATGGCTAAGCTGTTCATATTAGAGGTAGACAGTAATGAATCTTCTTCAGTAATGCTTTAGGAAGATATGGATACTACTAGTAATGCATATGAGTAATGCATGAAGCAAAAAGATCCAATCAACAAGGACGAACTTCTCATACATCAAGAGATTGAGAAAAACAGTGTCCAAATACTGCAGAAATGAGTGCTCTGAAGAACATGATCAAAATGCCAAAAAGCTACCAAAAACAAAATGAACAGAAAGAAAGCAACTCAAAAATATGCACAGGAAAAGAGAGAAATCATTCAGATAAAGCACATGTCATTGGTACGTTTTTGAGCTTCTAGAAAACAATAGTGAACATACTATTTGTGCATGTCGATCTTATTTCAACGTGAAGTATTAAAAAAATTAAATCAAAGCACTGAAGATGTGAACAAATCATAAAATCTGCTACACCATTTTAAAAGTAAAGATACACAATGTCTATAATTACTATTCATGTGTTACAATGAGGAGCTTCTTTGAAAAACAGGGAATTGAAAACTGAGCGCTGTGCGACCATAAATGAGGCATTTTTCATGACACTCGCATCAAAGTGCAATAATATTCACACTGCTGTTCATTTCTTCTTGTAATTGAGTCTGTATCCTTTTCACATTTTGTATTCTCAAGCAATCCGAGCGTATACTAACTCATGGAAGTGTAATGAACCTCGAGCATTAAAGTCACAGACCATTATACTGCTCTAATCTGATATATTTATGAGTTAAATAGGATATTCAACAAGAAAAAAATGATTTTATCCATCAGAATTTATTGTATGGTGAAAAACCGGGTGTTCCATACCAGAATAAATTTGAGACATCAACTGAAAACAAATGTTTCATAGGCATTGCGACTTTTTAAAATGATTGTGCACTGTAAATTGACTTTAAAGTGCCCCTATTATGCTGTTTAAAAGCTTCCTGATTTTGGTTTGGAGTATCCTACAACAGGTTTACATGCATCCAATGTCAAAAAACACTTTTTCTCATAATATACTGTACATTGTACATCGCCTCATTTCTTAAAGAGTCTGAAACGGTTCGTTCAAAGATTCAGTCTCTCTAAACCCTGCTTTTCTGCGAGTCTAATCTGCTCTGATTGGTCAGATGGCCCAGTCTGTTTTGACTGGTCAACTGCTTACAGTGCATGTTGGAAAGAAACGCCTAATACAATATCGTAACAAAGACTTTATATATAGGAGACGGTGCACTCCGATTACTTCTGAATGGGAGAAAGTGCAATGCCCAATATGGCGAATAAGCCCCGCCTTCTAAATGAAAGAGCCAATCGTTGATTAGTAAAGTCATCGCGTCACTGCCGCTCCGGTTGCTATAGAAACAGGCAGTGTTCTGCGTCTGCACATGCGCATTAGCTTTGTCCGGCCTGAAAAATTCATTTTTTTTTGTCATGATTTGAGCATTTAGAAACAATATTTATGAGACAGTCAGATTTCATTGGTGATTTCAAATACGACATTTAATCGCAAGTATGGCGAACAGTTTTGGAGAATTTGATGTTTCCCTATTCAAAGAGGTGAACTTGAATGCCCGAGAGGCATTTCAAAATGGGCGCCGAGTGAAATGACTTGTCTTAAAGGGACTTTGATCGTAACTTCAGCTCCGGAGGCTTCCTTGATACGCAGTGGTATAAACAGTAACGATGGTGTCGGTTTTGCCGTATCAATTCCATCCTTTTGAAGTGCATCAAAGTGGATTTGCAGCGCAAAAAACAGCGTTTCCTAGACATGACGACAACACAAACCAAACTCTCCAGTTTCAGCTACAACTACAGTGTTTGTGGGCAGGGCAAAGTAGGCATTGGCAGCCAATGAAGACCATAGGCTGGCATTACGAAAATGTTATACATTGTTACGAAGGAATGTAACAGGAAATGAGACTGAAACTGCTGATGACTCGTTTCAGCAGTTCAGAATTGAAACTATGTGAAATAATTCACAGACAGCTATATAACACACTGGATGATATGTAATATGTGTAAAAGCATAATAGTGGCACTTTAAACTCTGGCATGTTTTCTTGGTATGAACAGTCCACAATTGTTTCCTTTTTCTCTAACAGCAAATGGACAGAGCTCAGGCGCTGATTTTTTTTTTTTAAGTCAGAAAGGGCTTACAGTAAAAATGACATACATAACACTGAAAAAATTGACAACCTGTAGATTTCAAAATGCAGAAGTATAGCCTTAAAATAATAAATTAGCCTATCGCTGTGCTGTATATGGTAACAATGCGGTCTTTATGTGGACGCCACTGTAAAAGATGCAGCCTCGGTAACATGAAAGAAACACAAACCATGTAAAAAAAGTTAAAAAAATGAGAAAGATTCGAATAAACACACCAGTACCAAATCCCCAAACCGAAAAACGTGTGAGGAAACCCCCGTAAACCTCATGTACCCTGGAGGAAAATGCTCACATTTTGGCTTTTCACATCTAAAAAATCATGATCATTAACACACACCGGAGTTTCACATCTGTGAATGCAAAACAATAACTTCAAGCTTATGACCTATAGTATGTTAACACGATTTCTTGACCATGATGACGGCCCTCTACTTACCATTTTCTCATCGTTTCATGTTGCATTTTAAGATTGCGATGTTTATTGATTAACTGATTTCATGCATCCGGCTCCTCTATTGCGATGTGACTGCCGAAAAGCGTGATCAGCTGCTCTTCGTAATTCGCAATGTTCCGTTTCATGATGTCCATGCAGGGGCCTAATAACCTCTCGAACGCCTGCACGTCCATTACTGTAAAACACAAGTTGAATAAAAGCCTGTTGTGCAGATGCGATACATACATTATGTCATGTGATTTACACTCAACAGCCATTTTTAGGTACATATTGCTAGGCTTTGTGGCATAGATGCTGGAAACATTCCTCAGAGATTCTGGTCCATATCATGATAGCATCTCATCGTTTCTGCTGATTTGTCGGCTGCACATCCATGATGTGAATCTCCTGCTTCAGCACATCCCAAAGCTGCTCTATTGGATGAGATCTTGTGACTGTGGAGGCCGTTTGAGTTTAGTGAACTCATCGTCATGTTCAAGAAACCAGTTTGAGATGATTTGAGCTTTGTGACATGGGGCCCTATTTTAAAGAAGGCCCTATCATACACCCTGCGCAATGCAATGCCAGGCACGACGCAAGTTCTTGCTAGTTTCAGCCCGACGCCATTATAATTTTCACATCCAGCTCCACATAGTTTAAATAGAAAATGCACTGGCGCCCATCTGTTCACCCCTGGGCGTGCTGGTCTGAAAACCAGGTGTGTTCAGGTGCATTGTTGGTGTGTTGCTATTTTGAGGAACTGAAAACGACTGTGCCATTGACCAACAAAAACCTGCTCTAAAGTCAATAGTGCAGTATTTATTGTGTTATTTAAAGAGTGTGTTAGTGATATGTGCCTATAGGCGGGTGGACAAAGCATGCACACTCTGCTTATTACACACACAGGGAATAAAGTGTGTGTGTGCAGTAGCACACACACACTTTAAAATATTTAAAATAAAATAATTCCTCTCTGGAGAAGCATTGCAACTGGCTTTTAAAGGGAAGGGAGATGAGACTCTGATTGGTTTATTGCACGTTACGCCCAAAACACACCCATGACTCATTAAGAGACTAGGGACAACCCTTTTTTTCCACTGTTAAACTAGCAAAAGTGGATTCAGACATGCCCCAAGTGCACCTGCACCATGCGCTTCAGACTATGCGCTCAGACCGTTAAAATAGGGCCCTTACGGCGTGTCCGAATCCACTTTTGATAGTTTAACAGCGGAAAAAAAGGGTTGTACCTCGTCTTTTAATAAGTCATGGGTATTTGTGTTTGCGCTCGCACCATGAGCGGATTCGCTATTTTCTTTGTAATTCAAATTTTTATTGGATTTTAACAATTTTACACAAAACATAACATAAAACAGTGAGGGTTGGAAATAGACATTTGCACAAACACGATGCACTGATAAACTCGATTTCACATTCAGGATGTCGTAGACATATAAAAGCAAAAACTTCAGTCACAGCT
The DNA here is from genome assembly GCA_023029165.1 of Gobiocypris rarus. Classification (NCBI taxonomy): domain Eukaryota; kingdom Metazoa; phylum Chordata; class Actinopteri; order Cypriniformes; family Gobionidae; genus Gobiocypris; species Gobiocypris rarus. The sequence continues at coordinate 6,164,874 of CM040913.1, read as the reverse complement.
TCATTCTTACTATGTAATTTTCCCAGCATCTTTTCACAAGCAGCATTTTCAGACATTCTTTCTTTCCACATTTTGAGTGTTGGGGTTTGCGGCTGAAAATAAGGCGGGCACAGGTCACTAATCCAGTGCTTAACACTCTAAAAGTGGGTTTATTTAGCAGTGGCACCTCTCCTCAATCCCCTAGTAGACATAATCTGGGTGATTTGGGTAGTTCACATGGTAACCAGCCCTCCATATCCTCTAACACCTTGCTCCATACTGGAGAGACCAATGAACACTCCCATAGGGCATGCATTAAGATACCTCTACTTGTTCGGCATTTCCAACAGAAGTCATTCCTGCTAATACCCATCCTATGAAGTCTAGACGGAGTGTAGTAATATCTATTAAGTATTGTATATTGAATAAATTTGCCTCTGTTTTCTCTAACATGAACCCCATTATTAGAAAGATTTGTATCCCATGTGTCATCATTGATCTGATTCGCTATTTACATGGAGGAATATAGACACCCTCAACCTGACAAGTCAGTTTAAATACACGTGTATTGCCACAATTGGTCAAAATAATTAGCCAATTTAATTCATCATTGAACACAATGGCTTCGAAAACATATATCATCTGTTGTAAGGAAAATTTTTCATGATATCATGATGTTGATTTGTGTAATTCTTATAATATAACCACTTGTGATGATGTCCGTATGCCCCCCATCTCCTTATTTATTATCTGTAACCTTTCATTTGCAAAAAAAAGCCTATATAGACTAAATGCATAATGCATACACACATGATGTCACCATTTTCACTGATTCGATAAGGTGTTGTTTTCAAAATCGTGCACTTTGACACCCGTTTTCAGGCCATCAAAACGCCGTTGTTGTGTAAATGAACGGCCAAAACACATACGTGTTTAGTTGAAAACAGTGTAGTGTAAATGGCCCCTTAAATCGCCATTCTTCCTCATTCTGATGCTCAGTTTGAACTTCAGCAGATCGTCTTGACATTGTCTACATGCCTAAATGCATTGAGTTGCTGTCATGTGATTGGCTGATCCTTGCATTAACGAGCAGGTGTACCTTATAAAGTGGCCGGTGAGTGTATAATTATAATGCATTACCTAAGCATTTGACGTTGTCCATGGCATAAGCAGAAGCCGCCCGTGGCTTGTTGGTGACAAGCGCCAACTCCCCAAAATACTGCCCTCTAGAGCATGTGGCGATTTCCACCTCCTCGTCTTCAGTGTCGTTTTTTGACTGAAAGAGAGACCGGAATGTCATGTGAATCACTTTATTTTACAGTATGTGTACTTACAGTGTACTTACCTAACAAAGCACTGGGTAAATGAGGTAACTATATGGGTAATGTTAGGTTTAGGTGAAAGTTCAGGGTTAGTATTTAGTTATTACCCAGTTATTGTGATTTCTATAATAAGTACATAGTATGTACAGGGGACTACAGAATCTTTTAAAGCTGAAAGACATTGTCACGATCACCAGTGAGAGTGCCCGTGTAGTCCACCAGAGGGCACTCCACCTCAGACTATTGCCATATCACCACAGACTACATTACCCACAATACTCAGTGCCTCATTTACCTTGTTAGCTCACCCTATAAAAGCCTGGTCTATCCTGTCACTCATTGCTAAGTCTTGTTTTGTTCACACTGCATTTCTGAGCTTTTTCCCTGGTTTAAATTTTTTGCCTGTTCCGTGGATTTCCCGTTTGCCTGTCTCTCCTGTCTTGTTTTCCTGATTGGACTGATTACCTGTTATGACCTCTCGCCTGTTAGTTGACTTTAAAATAAAGCTGCATTTGGATCCTCAACCTACTGTCTCAGAGCAGTACGTTACAGATATATTATTTTATTAAAATGCATAATGAACCGAAATGTGATTCTTTGTTAAAACACATTTTTGACTCACCTTGCTCCTTTTCATAGTGATCCTAACGTGTCCTGACTCTACGATGTAGAAACTCTCTGCCATATCACCCTGTGAAAACAAGGCACTTGGATAAACGCTAAGCACTGCAGCTGTTCAGACCTTAATCAGACATCACTATTTAAAAATTTTTGCATTTTATATTTTTCCAGATTTTCCACAACTGTGGGAACCCGTAATAATTACTTGGTCAAAATATTTTATCCAAGTTCAATAGTGGCATCAACTGTTTAAACTAACCTGAGCAATGATCTGTTCCCCACTATTGTACACTTTGGTCGACAAGACATCAACAACCTTCATTCTCTCTGAAACCTAAAAACAAGAGACGCATTTATTCATGAAATCATCAAGAGAGCTGCACATGCAGAAGGAACGTCAGCAGATAACCGTGTGTTCAAACCTCCAGAGACGTGAGCAGAGGAAGGGTCCCGATGAAAGCCTCGTACGTTTTTCTTTTCTTCGCGTTGTTCTTTAAGATGATCCTTCTGAATGTCAATCGATCCTAGAGGCATTTAAACAAAGAAAAATACAAAATATCTTACACTCCAGGAAAACAACTAAAGGTAGTCTTTATCCCTTTTTCATACGCTCCATGACACTTTGTCGTGAATTATGGAAGTAACTTCAGCATTATCCTGCTGGAAAGAGCCACAGCCACCAGGGAATACCGTTTCCATGAAAGGGTGTACATCGTCTGCAACAATGCTTAGGCAGGTGGTACGTGTCAAAGTAACATCCACATGGATGGCAGGACCCAAGGTTTCCAAGCATCACTTTCTCCACCTGGCTTGCCTTCTTCCCATAGTGCATCCTGGTGCCATGTGTTCCCCAGGTAAGCGATGCACACACACCCAGCCATCCACGTGATGTAAAAGAAAACTTGATTCATCCAACCAGGCCACCTTCTTCCATTGCTCCGTGGTCCAGTTCTGATGCTCACGTGCCACTGTTGGTGCTTTCGGTGGTGGACAGGGGTCAGCATGGGCACCCTGACTGGTCTGAGGCTATGCCGCCCCATACACAACAAAGTGTGATATTCTGACACCTTTCTATCAGAACCAGCATTAACTTCTTGAGCAATTTGAGCTCCAGTAGCTCGTCTGTTTGATCGGACCACACGGGCCAGCCTTCGCTCCCCACGTGCATCAATGAGCCTTGGCCACCCATGACCCTGTGGCCGGTTCTCCACTGTTCCTTCCTTGGGGCACTTTTGATAGATCCTGACCACTGCAGACCGGGAACACCCCACAAGAGCTGCAGTTTTGGAGATGCTCTGACCCAGTCGTCTAGCCATCACAATTTGGCCCTTGTCAAACTCGCTCAAATCCTTACGCTTGCCCATTTTTCCTGTTTCTAACACATCAACTCTGAGGACAAAATGTTCACTTGCTGCCTAATATATCCCACCCACTAACAGGAGCCGTGATCAAGAGATCATCAGAGTTATTCACTTCACTAGTCAGTGGACATAATGTTATGCCTGATCGGTGTATATGTCTGTATTGTGTAATATGAGTTGGGATATATCATAAAAATGTAATGTTTTTTTCATACCTTTACTGCAGAATACAAAGAAAAAAAAAAAAGAAAATCAGGAGGAAAAAAACACGGCAACTGAAAAGAGCTCTTGCCATAGTTATTCTTGTTATACCACCTCACATTAAAATACCAAGCGTTACGTTATTCTCTTAAAGTCTGGAAATGAAGGAAATTTCACAGCTCATTCAGTCAAACTGATGGATAAGGATTACTTGTGCGTCACAATCTAAAATGCATTGGGCTCTTAGGAAAAAGGAGGATAGTCCTGTAATTTCAATACTTTCTATGAACAGCAGAGGTCGCTCTGACACAAAGCACACATGAGATGCTCTTGGAGAAGAAAATGCATTTAGCATGAGATTTAACTGTAAAATTGCTTAAAGTCAGCATGAAACAGAAGCTGCGATAGTCTTTTCTTCCATATTGTGACGTACAGTACGGGTCAAAAGTTTGGAAACATTACTATTTTTAATGTTTTTGAAAGAAGTCTCGTCTGCTCATCAAGCATTTATTGATCAAAAATACAGGAAAAAAAGAAAACAGTAAATTGTGAAATATTATTACAATTTAAAATAATTGTTTTCTATTTTAATATATTGTAAAGTGTAATTTATTCCTGGGATCAAAGCTGAATTTATCACCATTACTCCAGTCTTCAGTGTCACATGACCCTTCAGAAATCATAATAATGGGGATTTATTATCAATGTTGGAAACAGTTGTGCTGCTTCATATTTTTTGGGAACCAGTGATACTTTTTTTCAGGATTCTTTGATGAAGAAAAAGTTAAAAAGAGCAGCATTTATTCAAAACAGAAATATTTTCTAACAATATACATTTTTACGATCACTTTTAATCAATTTAACACATCCTCGCTGAATAAAAGTATTAATTTATTTCAACAAAAAAAAAGAAAGAAAAAAATTATTACAGACCCTAAACGTTTGAACGGTAGTGTATTTTGTTACAAAATATTTCTCTTTCAAATAAATGCAGATCTTTTTTAACTTTTTGTTAATCAATGAATCCTGAAAAAAGTATCACAGGTTATAAAAAATATTAAGCAATGCTGTTTCCAACATTGATAATAAATCCTCATATCAGAATGATTTCTGAAGGATCATGTGACACTGAAGACTGGAGGAATGGCTGATATGTAATAATGTTTCATTATTACAGTTTTTTTCAGAATTTTTGATCAAATAAATGCAGGCTTTATGAGCAGAAGAGACTAATGTTGTAATGTTTCTAAACTTTTGACTGGTACTGTAAATCTGAGTGAAACGCTTCTCAAACAAGAACAAATGTAGGGCGGGGCTTGATTTTGTGGGGAATTGATTGGATGGTGGTTCGATCTCATGTGAGTGACAGGTTGCCCCGCCCTCACACCAGTAACACATCATCAGAAGGATACATAATTATAAAAACCACTGCAATATTCCATAAAAAATAAGAATTGTCAAATTTGATTTCATGGTAACTTTAAACATCAGGTTGTTTTTTTTGCCAAATCCGATCAGAGCACTTTGAAAGTGATGTACTGTTATTCACGCCACTGCATATTTATACAATTATCTTCTGTTGCATTCTACAGAAGAAAGCATGTCATTCGACTTTGGACCGTCACGAGAGTAAATGATGGCAGGAATCACTCACGAGGCACCACAGGGCTCCAGGTGAGGTAGCGATGATGGTGGCGGCTCTTGGCGTGTTGTACATGAGGGCCAGCTCTCCAAAACTCCCACGGTTGTCATAAGAGCCCACAGTCTGCGTTGTGCCGTCCACTTTCAACACGATATCAAACATTCCCCTGTATGACAAACACAAGATATGGATGTCGTGACAGGTTTAAACACCAGCATTACGATGCAGAGATGAATCCAAAATACCTCTCGATGACGTAGAAGTTGTCGCCATCGTCGTCTTGATCGATGATGTGCTCTCCGGTCACCACTACCTTCTCAAACATGGCATCCAAGACTTGGGACATCTGCTCCTGTTCATTCAGAGAGCAAAATATATGAGCCTTTCTTGTGTTAAAGGGAGCCTAACTGACTCTTCTGTCATATCCGTTTCTTCAATCAAATATAAAAGGAGATTTTTAACAGATTTTAGGTGAATAACTACATAAATTTGGGTTTGTTCCCAGGGTTATTATGGTTTACTAAACCTAAAACCATAAAACCATTCGGTTACTTGAAATAAACATGAACTGAAATAAAATGTTTATAAAAACTAGTGCTGTCAAATCAATTAATCGTGATTAACTGCATCTAACAAAAATGTGTAAATATATACACTATTATGCGTGTTTGTGACTGTATTTATATATATATATATACACACACACACACACACACATATTATATATTTACAAACCTTTATGTTAGATGCAGTTAATCACGATTAATTGATTTGACAGCACTAGTAAAAACTTCATCTTTTTATTTTAGCATTTCTGTTTGATTTCAGTTTAGCCTGAAGTACTAAAATAAAACTTAAATAAATATGAATAACTATATAGACATATAAAGAAACTAAAATTTTATTAAAAATACCAAATACAATAAAATTACTGAAACATGAAAATGGAAATAAAATAAAAATGGAAATAAATAAAAAAACAATTGAAACTATTAATAATAAAATTATAATTAATCATTATGGTTACCTAAAACTATTCAAAATGCGTTTATTAATTGAAGTAAATCTGAACTAAAATAAAATATAAATGTTAGATGAAAAACTTGCCATGGAAACTAACTGATAAAATGTAAGATGAAGCAATGAAATTGTAACTGGAAATAAATAAAAACTACAACTGAAATAATAAACATAACTATTAAAGGCTACAGCGCTGGGAAGATGAATCTGTATTTAAACTGGGTCATTAATGTAGTAGAAATATGAAATTATTTTTGAATTTGGTGCCTTCTAGACTGAGAAAACACAGAAAATGTATTTTTGTCTCATGGGAATGAAAGACAACAACTCCCAGAATGCACTTGCGTCGCTGCCCAACGAGGCCACTCCCAAAGCCACGGCTACTGGTTATCACTTGCCCCCACCATCGTTTTCATTTTCATAGTAATAAAATCACTTAGTTCAGTTAGAGAACAGGCACTACAATTAAAACCTGAACCTGTCTGTTCAATAAAGTGTGAGTGAGCCGAACAAGTGTCACGGCACAAACGCTGCAGGAGTGGGATCTCATTCAGTCTGGCACGTTTTCAGATCACGCCTATGGAAGCTTAACTTTAACAGGAATTCATTTGAAAGGTTGAAACACTCACTTTGCTCCGGACCGCTCTGTTATGAATGCCTGAGCCGAGCGGCCGTGTGCATACACATTCTGTGAGTGAGATCCCGCCCCTGTGGGAGGGTTGATATCATGCAGAACGAGCGCCTCCTGCTGGCTGTAGTCTCTACCCTCTGGCCAAAAATTCCGCCGATGATGCAAAATGATGATATTTGCGTCATCTGAGGATTTTTTTTCCAGAACTAACATGCATAATTCTCTCGTCTCAGGGTGATATGAGGGAGGGGGGTGGGGGGGCACGATCATTCGAATATACTCCCGGGTTTCTACTGATACAAAGCACAAAGCTAAATTGCTGAAGTAACCCTTTAAAATAAAAAATAAATTTTTAGTGTTTTTGTCATTTTTATTAAACTGAAATTCAAAAGTCAAAAAAATTCACATTCAAAATATTAATAAAAACAATAATAGCATATAATAATATTAAAATTAACACTGGTTTGAAACAACAAGGTGAGTAAATTATGATAGTTTAATTTAATTTATTTGGATATTTATTTTACTTTAACACACATAATGAGCCACCTTTTTCCAATACAATACAAGATTTTCATGACAATATTTCAATATTTTAGCAATATTTTTTCAACAACCCATCCATGTTAATCTTAGTGACTGTCTGACAACAAATTCACCAGCTGAATTGAAGAAAATGGCATCTTACCTGGTCCAGATTTTTGAACAGAAGGATGTCTTTGCAGGCTTCCTGTAGTCTCTGTCTCTGCTCGTCTGTTTTGGGGTGAGTGACCTGAGTGCACAGCAAAGCATTGTGGGATACTGGGCAGCAGATGTCACAGAACAGAGAGAAACTCTCATTTGAATAGCACGTTTTGAGAGGCCACTCACCCTGGGTTCTCTCTCCTCTTCATCCTCATCAGGGTTGTACGCCTCCGCACAAACTGTCCAGAGAGGAATAAATGCAGGATTAAAGCGACCTGTCTAGACAACGCATTACTGCGCAATTAAAACACTGCGCTTTGAACAACCTCTTCAAATAGAAACAATCTGAATCTTAATGGCTACTTTCAAAAACTGTTTTTTTTGGATTATTTAAATGTTTAAAACACCTAAAAAAGGAAAATAAAGGCATCAATTTCTCATCCTTAAGCTCATTCTGAAGCTTTATGACATTCTTTCTTTAGTTGAACACAAAAGGAGATCTGCTTTAGCAGATTGTCCAAGATGCTCTTTTACAAACTTAGAGCCATTTAAGAGCTATAATAAAGAATGACTTAATCTTTTGGTGCGTTTCCCACTGTTACCTGGTTTTGTTTTTGCTATTTGGGCTTTTATGTTTTCTGTTCCCACATCCTGCTTTACTGTGTTTCTATAGTTATCCTTGTTTGTTGCCATAGTGATTGATTACCTCACCTGTTCCTAGTTAAGCGTCTGGTTATCCTGTGTTTTTATACTCTGGTGTTTCCCTTGTTCATTGTCTGATGTTGTTGCTTGTTTTTCATGTGCTTTGTTTTCAGTTCTGTTTCTGCCTGCCTTCCCCTCTTTGTTTGGATGGATGTACTCTGTTTTTTGCCTTAGCCTGAATTTAATTTAGCTTCTTGGTTAATAACCTTTGAATACTGCTATTGGATCATTCACACATACAGGTCCTTCTCAAACAATTAGCATATTGTGATAAAAGTTCATTATTTTCCATAATGTAATGATACAATTAAACTTTCATATATTTTTGATTCATTGCACACCAACTGAAATATTTCAAGTCTTTTATTGTTTTAATACTCAAAAATCTAAAAAAAATTAGCATATCATGAAAAGGTTCTCTAAACGAGCTATTAACCTAATCATCTGAATCAACTAATTAACTCTAAACACCTGCAAAAGATTCCTGAGGCTTTTAAAAACTCCCAGCCTGGTTCATTACTCAAAACCGCAATCATGGGTAAGACTGCCGACCTGACTGCTGTCCAGAAGGCCATCATTGACACCCTCAAGCGAGAGGGTAAGACACAGAAAGACATTTCTGAACCAATAGGCTGTTCCCAGTGTGCTGTATCAAGGCACCTCAGTGGGTGTGGGAAAGAAAAAGTGTGGCAAAAAACGCTGCACAATGAGAAGAGTGACCGGACCCTGAGGAAGATTGTGGAGAAGGACCGATTCCAGACCTTGGGGGACCTGCAGAAGCAGTGGACTGAGTCTGGAGTAGAAACATCCAGAGCCACCGTGCACAGGCGTGTGCAGGAAATGGGCTACAGGTGCCGCATTCCCAGGTCAAGCCACTTTTGAACCAGAAACAGCGGCAGAAGCGCCTGACCTGGGCTACAGAGAAGCAGCACTGGACTGTCACTCAAATTTTGCATGTCATTCGGAAATCAAGGTGCCAGAGTCTGGAGGAAGACTGGGAGAAGGAAATGCCAAAATGCCTGAAGTCCAGTGTCAAGTACCCACAGTCAGTGATGGTCTGGGGTGCCATGTCAGCTGCTGGTGTTGGTCCACTGTGTTTTATCAAGGGCAGGGTCAATGCAGATAGCTATCAGGAGATTTTGGAGCACTTCATGCTTCCATCTGCTGAAAAGCTTTATGGAGATGAAGATTTTGTTTTCAGCACGACCTGGCACCTGCTCACAGTGCCAAAACCACTGGTAAATGGTTTACTGACCATGGTATTACTGTGCTCAATTGGCCTGCCAACTCTCCTGACCTGAACCCCATAGAGAATCTGTGGGATATTGTGAAGAGAAAGTTGAGAGACGCAAGACCCAACACTCTGGATGAGCTTAAGGCCGCTATCGAAGCATCCTGGGCCTCCATAACACCTCAGCAGTGCCACAGGCTGATCGCCTCCATGCCACGCCGCATTGAAGCAGTCATTTCTGCAAAAGGATTCCCCACCAAGTATTGAGTGCATAACTGAACATAATTATTTGAAGGTTGACTTTTTTTGTATTAAAAACACTTTTCTTTTATTGGTCGGATGAAATATGCTAATCTTTTGAGATAGGAATTTTGGGTTTTCATGAGCTGTATGCCAAAATCATCAGTATTAAAACAATAAAAGACCTGAAATATTTCAGTTGGTGTGCAATAATCTAAAATATATGAAATTTTAATTGTATCATTACATTATGGAAAATAATGAACTTTTATCACAATTTGCTAATTTTTTTGAGAAGGACCTGTACAAAAACATAGGATAATGAGAGGCTAACTAGGAACAGGTGAGGGTAATCAATCACTGTTTCTATAGTTACTAGGCTTGCAAAGGGCCAGAACATTTCTGGTAAATTTCCAGACATTTCAAAAGTTTCCATACATTTTCAAAAAAATCCTGGAAAGATACAAAAGTTTCTTGTTTTTTTAGTTATGTTTGTTTTTTCCATAAAGTAAAACAAGAACTTCAAAATAAAAGTCCAAATACTAAAAAAACAAAACAAAAGGAACATCTATAACACTCACAAACATCAAATGTAAAATTAGAAATGCTAACCGAAAACTAACTTAAATAAGTAGAAACTAACTCAAACTAATTCAGTTCCTATTCAGTATGGGAAAAGTATGGAATTTAGTAATGTCCATGTTCACATAATTATGGGGGAAAATAGAAAATGAGTGCACTGAAAAAAACTGATATAGAAACTATTTGCTAGTAAATTTCACCATACATTACAAAGAAATGGCATGTAACACATTGAATGTGAATTTTTAGGGGTTTTTTTGTGAATTTTTTCCAGCGACTATATTATCTGGCAACATTATAGCATATACAGTCGTGCTCAAAATTGTTGGCACCCCTGATAAATATGATCAAATATGGCTGTAAGAAATAAATCTGCATTGTTTATCCTTTTGATCTTTTATTAAAAAAATTCACAAAAATCTAACATTTCATTGAAGTTAAAGAATTGAAAATGGGGGGTAAATCACATTATGTAATAAATGCTTTTCTCCAAAACAAGTCTGCCAAAATTGTTGGCACCCCTTAAAAATGTTATGAGTAAAATATATCTGAAGTATATTCCCATTAATATTTAAATTGTTTAGCCCACCAAGTCGACGAGGAACATGAAATTGTCCAGCTATGACGTCTTGTTTCACAGAAGTATAAATAGGCAAGGCAAGGCAAGGCAATGCAATTCCCTTAATCATTCATCACAATGAGTAAAACCACAGAATATATTTCTGATGTGCAGCAAAAGATTGTTGAGCTTCACAAAATAAAAAGTGGCTGTAGGAAAATAGCTAAAGCATTGAAAACCCCCATTTCCACCATCAGGGAAATAATTAAGAAGATCCAATCAACTAAAGATGTTATGAATCTGACTGGAAGAGGACGTGTGTCTATATTGTCCTAATGCACAGCGAGGAGAGGAGTTTGAGTGGACAAAGACTCTCCAAGGATCACAGCTGGAGAATCACAGAGATTAGTTGAGTGGGGTCAGAAAGCCCAAAAAAAAAAAATCAAACAAACCCTACATCACCACATGTTGTTTGGGAGAGATTCAAGAAAAATCCTCCTCGCTCATCCAGAAACAAACTCCAGCATATTCAGTGGTCAGACACAACTGGACCTTCAGACGGGACCTGGTTCTGTGGTCAGATGAACTGTAAAAAGAGCTTTTTGGCAGCAAATCTACCAGAAAGGTTTTGTGCAAACAGGGATAAAAAGTACCCCATGCCCACGGCTAAAAATACAGCTGGAACTTTAACGTTGAGGGCCTATTTTTTTGCTGGAGGTCCTGGACATCTTGTTCAGACACATGGTATCATGGATTCTAGCAAATACCAACCGATAAAAAATCAAAACCTGACGGCCTCTGCTAGAAATCTTATAATGGGCCGTGGTTGGCTCTTCCATCAGGACAACGATCCAAAACAAACATCAAAATCAACACACAAATGTGTCACTGAACACAAAATGAAGCTTCTGTCATGGCCATCCCAGTCCCCTGACCTGAACGCTATAGAGAATGAGAGGCTGAACTGAAGAGAAGAAGCACCAACATGGATCTGGGAATCTGAAGGATCTGGAAAGATTCTGTATGGAGGAATGGTGTCTGATCTCTTGTCAGGTTTCTCCAAACTCATCAGGCATTAGAGGAGAAGACTCAGAGCTGTTATCTTGGGAAAAGGAGGTTGCAAAAAGTATTTAATAAAAGGGTGCCAACAATTGTGGCCAACGTGTTTTGGAGAAAAGCATTTATTACATAATGTGATTTGCCCCCCATTTTCAATTCTTTTACTTCAATGAAAGGTTAGATTTTTGTGAAATCTTTTTATATAAGATCAAAAGGATAAACAATGCAGATTTATTTCTTACAGCCATATTTGGTCATATTTACCAGGGGTGCCAACAATTTTGACGACGACTGATATATATATATATATATATATATATATATATATATATATATATATATATATATATATATATATATATATATATATATATATATATATATATATATATATATATAGCATGATTGTAACAGCTGGATTTTAAAACCATTTATCAGATGTTAAATGTGGTCTAAAATATCCACAGATAATTTTTTTGGGAAATTTTAGTCAGGAAAAGTATGGAATTTTAAAATGGAAAATGTGCAGTAATATTTTTAAATAATAATAATAATACAAAATTACATAACCACATAAAATGACTAAAAATGAACAAAATAAATTAAACTTAAATAGTACTATTTAACTATTTATAGCAATATTTATATTTAATTATTTATAGTAATAGAAAACTACCTGACAAAAGCACAATTTTTTTTTATTAAAATAAAAATAAAAATATAAAAAGCTAATTCAATATAGCACACAAGTTAACAAAAAAATGCATGAACTCCTTTTATTGTCCTTTAAAATGCTTGTTATTTCACTGTATTGAAAGCAGAAGCTCGGATGTTCTGCTAAACATCTCCTTTTATGCTCCACAGAAGAAAGAACGTCATGCGGTTTTTGGAGCAACATGAGGGCGAGTAAATTATTTTCAGATGAACTAAAAATACAGATTCCAAAAGGGAGATTCACAGTCATTCCATAGAAGAACCTTTCCGTGAACATTCTAAACTAATAATTTAAGAATCTTTTTCCAACTATAAAGAACCTTTTGTGCATTGCAAAGATTCCATGAATGTTAAAGGTTCTTCATGGGACCATCAATGCCAATAAAGAAGCTTTATATTAATGAAAAGTTTGATAGAAATGCGTGTGCAGTGCTGTTCTCTTCCTCTGTTACACATGCAGCGAGAGATGAGAGGACCGGCTGCTCTTCTCTCCCACACGCCCCCAGTATTCCTACTATAAATACCAACACAGAGATGACAAGACCAGGAACTCCACTGTCTAGATCGATACTCCACTCGCAGACAAGCGGGACCTAAAGTTTCAGGGCCAGGAACCCTACAGGAACCGTCTAGACTGATCAGCTCTATTGTGTACATCAATCCAAGGCCTACTTTCCAATGTTTGGTCTTTCATTTCAAGTAGGTTTTAGATGATTCAGCTCACTTGATGCGCTGCAAAACCACAGAAATATGGGTCACAGGTTCAGGTTTGTCTTACAATTGGTACTTTGCAGTCTTGGTTTGTTCTCTATAGAACATACACAGCTCAAACGTTTGGGGTTGGTAAGACTCTCTTCTCTTCTGCTCACCAAAGCTGTTTTTATTTGATCAAAAATACAGTAAAATATTATTACCATTTAAAATATCTGTTTTCTATTTGATTATATTGTAAAGTATAATTTATTCCTGTGATCAAAGTGAACTTTCAGCATCATTACTCCAGTCTTCAGTGTCAGTGTAATTTTTAAAAAGAAAATAGACATTTCAATAGAAAGTTCGAAAGAACAGCATAACATTATAAATGTCTTTACTGCCACTACTCACTAAAGAAAGAAAAGTTGACATAACTTAAAATTGTAAGGCAACTTGCTGCACAGCGTTTTTGAGTTTACTCAACTTTTACACAAAGTAGTTCACTCAACTCAATTAACTGAGTAAGGTCACAAGTCTCCCAATTGAAGATCTTTTGTTCAGCTGACTGAGGTTTTTAATCGCTTTTTTATTTTGTGTTGAAAATTGTTTATTTTTTTATGTCACCATCATGGTGATCTTTATTTTCTTTAGTTGGGCAGTTTGACGACTTTTTAATGTTAGTGTTTCTCTGGCTGCTGAGTAAAAATATAATCGTTGCGTAGTGGCTTAATTCACTGATTTTATGACTGAGTTTAATATGAGTAATATACTATTAACTTTGTTTTATTGTGATTCTAGAAAAGGTCCCGAACCGTTTTAATCAGATAAGCTGAATAAGATTTAAAACCGATTGTACATTAAGCACTTTGACCTCCTGTGAGATTTACTCCCACAGAGATCAAGAGTCAGCCTATGAATCTCAACAATGGTGACATGCTTCATGCCGCAATGCATGCTGGGAGCCATGGTTGAGTTTTGCATGATGCACCCAGAATGCATTGCTAACTTGTTGCAACTTGTATGCTTGTTAACTTGCAATTACAAATCGAATTTGCAGTTAATACTAGGTTGGTCCACCAACTGTTGAACCAACTTCTTTTCGCTGGTTAATCCAACTTTTTTGCATTTAATTGTCCAGTTAACGCAAACATAATCATTAGCCTACATTTTTGTGAGTTGGATTTTTAATGTATTCTTGAAGAATAATAGTATTAATTTCATTAGAAAAATATCTTACTGACCCCAAACTTTTGAACGGGACTGTAAGTCTTCATTTCACATCATTCTTGATCACATGATCTGATCTGAGCTGGTTTCAGACACAGAAAGAGAACAGAGCTCATGCAAAACTGACATGAAATAAACCAGACGGGGAACAATGGTTAACACTTCAGACTATCCTGATTAATTGTTACAAATAACAGAACTAGCTTTAGTTTTATTGAAACCTTTTTCCATTACAGTGAAGTGCCTGAAAGATAAACACTATATTGCCAAAAGTATTGGGACACTCCTCCAAATCATTGAATTCAGGTGTTCAATCACTTCCATGGCCACAGGTGTATAAACTCAAGCACTAGACATGCAGACGCTTCTACAATCATCTGTGAAAGAATGGGTCGCTCTCAGGAGCTCAGTGAACACAAGCGTGGGACCGTGATAGGTTGCCACCTGTGCAATTCAAGTCCATTCGTTAAAAGTGGAAGTTGGGAAAAACAGCAACTCAGCCATGAAGTGGTAGGCCACATAAAATCACAGAGCGGGGTCAGCGCATGCTGAGGGGCACAGTGCGCAGAAGTCACCAACTTTCTGCAGTCAATAGCTCCAGACCTCCAAACTTCATGTGGCCTTCAGATGACCTCAAGATCAGTGTGTAGAGAGCTTCATGGAATGGGTTTCCATGGCCGAGGAGCTCATCCAAGCCTTACATCACCAAGTGCAATGCAAAGCGTGGGATGCAGTGGGGTAAAGCACGCCGCCACTGGACTCTAGAGCAGAGGAGACGTGTTCTCTGGAGTGACCAATCACGCTTCTCTGTCTGGCAATCCCATGGACGAGTCTGGGTTTGGCAGTTGCCAGGAGTTTGGTGGAGGGGGGATTATGGTGTGGGGTTGTTTTTCAGGAGTTGGGGCTCTTAGTTCCAATAAAAGGAACTCTTAATGCTTCAGCATACCAAGACATTTTGGACAATTTCATGCTCCCAACTTTGTGGGAACAGTTTGGGAATGGCCCCTTCCTGTTCATGACTGCGCACCAGTGCACAAAGCAAAGTCCATAAAGACATGGATGAGCGAGTTTAGTGTGGAGGAACTTGACTGGCCTGCACAGAGTCCTGACCTCAACCCGACAGAACACCTTTGGGATGAATTTGAGCGGAGACTGAGCCAGGCCTTCTCGTCCAACATCAGCGCCTGACCTCACAAATGAGCTTCTAGAAGAATGGTCAAAAATTCCCATAAACACACTCCTAAACCTTGTGGAAAGCCTTCCCAGAAGAGTTGAAGCTGTTATAGCTGCAAAGGGTGGGCCAACTACATATTAAACCCTACGGATTAGGAATGGGATGTAAAGCTCATGTGCATGTGAAGGCAGGCATGCCAAAACTTTTGGCAATATAGTGTATGTGTGGACGCTCTATCTATCTATAATCCTTCCCATCATGCCATCATTACATCATTACAAGGAATGAGTGTCATTTTTCAGCCATTATAAACACATTTCTTATTATTTGACCACCAAACCCCTACTCTTCCCATCACAAGCAGGCTTTATTCCTTATTTTAGCCCTGTCTTAAACCACGGGACATTAAAATCACTCAGTCCATCCTCACATGTGGCTTCGAGCGATCCACGAGAGACGGAACCCCACAGCATCTAAACACTTTCGTTCTGCAAACAACACTGATCTTCCATTAGTCAATTAAACCATTAGCCTCTCATTTGCTCTGAGAGCAGTAAAGAAGTAAATTATATGTTAACAATAACAAGACAAAAGGCACTCAAACCACAAACACAGGCTCATTAACCAGAGTTAGATGCTCCATAAGATGGATATCTTCAACAAAATTGCTAACAAGTTGATTCTCTCTAGGCCACGTTTGCAACAATGTGAATCTTCATAGAAATGATGAATGAAAGCATTATTTAAAAACCGGAATAGTGTCCAGTTGTGTTATAATCCAGATATATATAATTGTTTTTGTTTCCAAGGACCCTATAATGAATTCAGCAGCACCTAATATAAGAGTTCATAATCATATTCCTGAATCTGAATATCCTTTAGACCGATACACACAGTTGAACTGCATTGCCAGAAAACTTACCAGAAGCTCTCCGGACAAATCTGTTGATAACTGGGGCTGAAAGGAAAGAAAGAAAAAGGGACAGATGATGCATTACAATAAAATATTGAATTTGAGATGCCACGGTAATGGCCTACAGCTGGATCCGCTCGCACACAGGAAGCATCTCTCAGCTTGACCAAAGTCTAAATGTTTGTGCCTCATATTTGATACTCCCCAATATGATACACATCATGTATGGTTATTTGCATGCATGCAAAAAATAGGCCTTTGTGCACTGACTGCACACATCCAATATTTCGTCCTAATGCACACAGGGCCTAGTATCGTTTTTATGAATAATAACCAGGGCTTCCATCAGAAAAGCATGGAAATTAGGACATTCAGATGATAAAACCAAGCCAATTAAGCCTGGACTTTGTTCCAACCCCCTCTGTGAGCAGATCACTCGTTTTTGAAGGAAAATGCATTTCATCTTCATCAAGGAGATGTGTGATCATGCATCACCACTGAACAAAAGATCACTGGTTCAGCCCGATGCTGTGAGGCATTGATGTGCGTGTATAAATGGTGATCTAGCTGACGTGATGGCCCTAGTTGTCACCATGAAGGAAGAACGAATGCATTACCTACGAATTCTTCATCATCATCATCATCATCATCATCCTCTCCGTTCTCGGAGTCGATCTGCATGGCCTCCTCGATGAAGTTGACGGCTTTGCCCGCTCGCGCGGCTGAATTGTGCTCATTACCGAACGCGCCGCCGCGGGTCTCGTTCTCCTTGAGGCGCGTGAAGTACTGCAGGGCGAACTCCAGCAGATCCCCCGGCTGGTTCCTCAGGACCTCCACGGTAAAGCTCTGCAGAAGCTCCGTCAAGCCTTCGGGGATTTCTATACTCATTTCCTGACGATGAAATGTGCGCAAAATTCGGCCCGATCTTGCGCGTACAACAGTCGGTCCCGGTTTCACCGAGTCAGCTGTGAAGAATGACCCGCAAAACGCGTCAGAGGGAACGCGACGGTTTCCTCACTATTCCACCATCTGCGTCTATCTCCTCTCGTGTCCGACCGTGTCCTCTAATTTGCGGGCGTAAAAATGGCAGGGATTTCAAGAGCTGGCATTTTTCTCTCTCGCTGCTGGCTACAGGAAAGCCGCGCATGTGATGCAGGAAACCATGGCAACCAGCATCCCGGGATTTGCGCAGGAGGAACGCGGACGCGACGCGACGCACTAGAACGCAACGCGCGCTCTTAAAGGGATAGTTCACCCAAAAAATAATTTACTCATCCTCAACCTTTATGAATTTCTTTCTTCTGTTGAACACAAAACAAGATATTTTAAACAATGTTGGTAACTAGACAGTTGACTTCCATATTTTTTCCTATTATGAAATGGCTGCCAAATATCTTCTTTTTGTGTTCAATAGAAGAAATAAACTAGTACAGGTTTGGTTCAACTTGAGGTTAAATGACTGCATTTTTGGGTGAACTGTCCCTTTAAATATATGTTTTTAAGATTTCATGCAAAAGTACCATATATAACGGCAGAATTTATTTATTTATTTATTTATTTTATTTTTTTTGACAAGTAGGCCTACCATGGTATTACTATAGTATTCTTTGTTTTTTAAATCGCTATCTTGGCGTGTATGCAAATAGCACAGGCCTATATGAATATGGAAATCATTCAGGACAATGGTAGGGGAGACCAGGGCTAGTTGTCACACTTTTTATCATTAAAATAGTATAGTATATATCAATAAAATAAGTATCATTAAAAAAACTTATTAAGATTTATTTAAAATCCCCTTAAAGTTTTGACACACAAAAAAACATTTAACATTTCCATTGAACACATGTTAACTTATATACGTATACTGGAAAATGGAAAAGGCAATACAAACATTAAATCCTCATTTTTGCCATCAGGAATTAAAAATATTGTATAAAATGACAATATGCAGTAGGTAACCAACCTACTCCAATGTGATTTTTATGATAGCATATAGTTCGTCCAAATCTTTTGGCAATTTAATTCATCCTTTTGAATCTTTAGTGGTATAACTTTCCTATGTGACAACTAGCCCCGAGTCCTCTAACAGTGGACCCTGTATTTTATCTTACGCCATCTTCTGCATGGTCTTGAATCTGAGTTATATAGTTTTGCACCTCTTTAGAGTGACGCTGTCAAATATAATTAAGTTAATGCAACAGACACTCGGACAGAATTAGACTAAGTGGGTTGCTGGTTAATCCCATTTTGACGACAAATATGATCTGATTATGCTGAGATTATTAAGCTTGAATACATTTTAAAATTGGAGAGTATCAGAGTTTGACCTTCTGGGAACAATTAGATTGTTGTTATATAAAGGTACGAGGTCTCTCCTCTCTCTAAATCCATGTTGTGTTCCACATCTGTCATACACTCTAAAAAATGCTGGGTTGTTTTAACCCAATGTTGGGTCAAATATGGACTAACCCAGCAGTTGGGTGGTTTTAACCCATGCAGCAGTTGGGTCAAATATGGACTAACCCAGCAGTTGGGTGGTTTTAACCCAATGTTGGGTCAAATATGGACTAACCCAGCAGTTGGGTGGTTTTAACCCAGCAGTTGGGTTGTTTTAACCCTATTGTGTTAAATATTTGCTTAAGACAACCCAATCGCTGGGTTAAAACAACCCAACTGCTGGGTTACTCCATATTTGACCCAACATTGGGTTGTTTTTTTTGCCAAGTGAAGCAGAAGAGAATATTAAAATAACTCGGAATTAAATAAACTGGAGACTGATAGGGCAAAAAAAATGTCCTATAACGTGTTCCTCTTTTTCTGATGTATGTGATTCTCGGCTGTGAGGAGAAAATGTTAAGTGGATGTTGTGGGGTTTGCACATGCAAAACTCGCCGCTAAGGTGTTCTGTGCGGTTACTAGGACGTTGAGCTAATGTGAATGAGTGAAAATGTGAAATATTACCATAGTGAATTTTTTTAACTCGCAAAAACCACATGACTCTGGTGTTGCTGCATTTGAGTGCATAACCAGAGTGTGCAGCTCATGTTTCCTTCCGAGACAATGTTTTTATAGCTCAGGTGATTTAATAGAGATCTCGTTTATGTCTTAAGTATCAAATGTCTCCTAAATGTCTTGGGAGTCAATAGTTGACATACAGTAAGAATACAGAGTTGGAAAATGAATATGGATAGCAGCTCAGATCATTTGATTTTCTCTGGAGGAGACATGTGTGAGTTACTGGAGCTGTTTTCTCTGGAGATACAGAGCAAAAGCCTACATTTATTCTCATTCCTGTCTAGTCAAAACCGATATATCAAAGAGATCTCATTCGTGATTTTCATACAGTAGTTGTGGTGGTGATTGACAGGCTAAAAAAAAAGAAATCTTAAAAGTCATACAAATACACTTACATAAAAATGTATATAAGTCCATAAGTTTGCCCCTTTTTTGCATTATTTTTTCACATAATTTTCATCACGCATATTGTTTTTAATTCTAATTACTGTAATCTATTGTCAGAGTCAGGATTTGTAAGTTTTGTTTGTAATTTTGTATAATTCCTATGATTATCACTTTATATTATTATTAAAAAATATATTTTTAAATCCGCATATGTTAAAGGCAGTGTATAAAATACTACCATGATGAATTATATCATTATTTTTTTTATTACATTAATAATATCACAAAATCTAAATCTAAAACTAAACTTAAACTACTTGACTACTTTTATTTTAAGCTAGTTTCCAAGACAACATTTTTGTTTAGTTTAAGTTCAAATTAAGACTAAAACTTATAAATGAAATTTAATAAATCATAAATCGTCAGATATAAAGCCATAATTGTGAGTTAATTATAAAGTAAGAATTGTGAGATATAAAGTCAAATATAAAGTTGCGAGTTATGCATTGGTCTTGATAATTCTCGAAGCCTGTTACTTCATAAACCACAGGATGTGAGATATATCATGTTTAATTTTCTGATGAACAGTGGAGGAAAAAAGGAGATAGGCCTATGCTATACTCTTAAAAATAAAGGTTTAAAAAATCAAAAAGTGTTGCAGTGATGCCATAGAACAACCATTTTTGTTGGTTTCCCAAAGAACCTTAAGGTGAATATTCGTTAAAAAAAACTTTTTGAAGAACAATTTAATAATCTAAAGAACCTTTTTTCTTACTATAAAGAAACGTTTGTCCAATGAAAAGTTTCCACAAAGGTTCTTCTATGGTTCCATTAGGAATAGGGTTGGGTACCGAAACCCTTTATAACGTGAATTTTTATGATACCGGTTTGGTACCGGTATCATAAAAAAAAAAAAAGCGATACCCAACCCTAATTAGGAACCTTTAACACCCATAGAACCTTTCCATTGCTCAAAATGTTCTTTAGCGTATTAAAATGTTCTTCTCATTGAACATTTTAAATGTTCGCTGAAAGGTTCTTTGGGGAAACAAAAATGTTTCTTTTATGGCATCACTGCAAAAACCCTTTTGGAACCGTCATAGATGCCAACTGTCCGCTGGGAGACCAGCTTAAAGGTGCACTATGCAACTTTTCCGTCCGCTAGAGGGCGCCTGTTCAAAACAAAGGCGTAGTTTGATGACGTTAAGTTTGAGCGCAGAATCTTGGGACAAGTGGTCTTCACCTCACAGCCGGTGGGGAAGAATCGGGATAGGACTCGGGCAGAAATCATGTTCATGGATATGATTATTAATGTTACTGTAGTATGAAGCAGAGCAGGGGCGAGTGTTGAGGGAGCTGAGCGAGGCCGCCGGAGCGATTGTTACACAAAACACACTTCTCGCGAGCAGCAGGACTTTTATTATGACGAGACACACTCGCCGACGCGCAATCTCCGCTTTTCCGGGCATGAGTAAGAGGTAACGCAGATTTGTTTATTATATTAGACACGTGAGTTTGTTGAGAATGATGTTATGACGTTACTCTGTGCGTTCACTCGGCGGCTGCTGTGACACTTGTTCACACTCCAGTGAGAGTAAAGCGTTTCTGCTAAATAACACCGGAAACGAGGGTAAATATGATGCATCTGACAGGCGACTCCCTCACACGCTGTGCTCACACGTCCCTGTTCATTGGTAAAAATAGCTATTTTCTCACAATTTACAAATAATTGGAAACATTTTACAAAACATCGAGTTTGTAAGAACTCAACAGAACAAAATATATAACACTGGCCTGGTGGTTTTTGGATATTTGCCTGCAAAAATCCTACATAGTGTATCTTTAAATCATCTTAGAGCTGCACGCCACTGTATGGTTTTTAGATGAGTTTTGTTGTAATATTTTGGGAGGAAATGTTATGCAATATCTTCTTAACTCAATGATAAGGCTCAGAGAACAGATATAGATATAAAGTCAGAATTGTGTGATATAAAGTGAAAATAATTGACTTCTTTCTCGCAATTGTAAGTTTATATCACGCAATTCTGAGAAAATAAGTCATGGGGCGCTGGGAAGATGAATCTGTATTTAAACTCGGTCATTAATGTAGTAGAAATGTGAAATTATTTTTGAATTTGGTGCCTTCTAGACTGAGAAAACACAGAAAATGTATTTTTGTCTTATGGGAATGAAAGACAACAATTCCCAGAATGCACTTCGTTGCCCTCCTACTCTAGGCAGGGCTACAGGATTACTGGATCTCTTGCCTACCACGTTCATTTTCAGAAAATCAGTTCAGTTAGAGACACTACAATTAAAAACTGAACGTGTCTGTTTGATATAATGTGAGTGAGCCGATTGGGTGTCACGGCACAAACGCAGCAGGATCGGATTACATTCATCACATGAGCTGAGGTAATCGCGGCCGCATTCACAGCACGTGATCAGTCTGGCGCATTTTCAGTCCATGTCTTTGGAAGTTTAACTTTCATAGGAAGTTCATTTTAAAAGTTAAAACACTCACTTTGCTCTCCACCGCTCCGTTTACATGAATCTCCGCAGCTCCGGGCGAGTGCTTTGAGTGTGATGTTGAAAACGTGGAAACAGCGCCTCCTGCTGGCTGTAGTCTTCAGCCTCTATAGACGAAAACTCCTCCGATGATGCAAAATGATGATATTTGCGTCATCGGAGGAATTTTTCCAGAAATAAAATTCATAATTCTCTCGTCTCAGGGTCATATGAGGGGGGAAAGTACGATAATTTGAATATACTCCTGGGTTTCTACTGATACAAAGCTTAATGCTAATCGCTGAAGTAACCCTTTAACCTTTCCATCTCTCAAAATGTTCTGTTGTGGAAAAAGATTCTTTAGCGTATTAAAATGTTCTTCACACAAAGGAAAAATTATTCTTTTAAGAATGTTCACATAAGGATACGAAAATGGTTCTTCTATGGCATCTTTGCTGAAATCCCTTTTGGAAAGTTTATTAGGTTCTTTGTGGAACATTGATGCCAATAAAGGACCTTTATTTTTAAGAGCACTTGTCAGCTGTGAGACCAGCTTAAATCATCTTAGAGCTGCACGCCACTGTATGGTTTTTAGATGAGCTTTGTTGTAATATTTTGGGAGGAAATGTTATGCAATATCTTCTTAACTCAATGATAAGGCTCTTAAAAAGTGTATCTCCTACACAGAGAACATGGCGACGTTGGTGACGGTTTGCTTGTTATTGATGCTCCACATAAACGCGAGCCTGTTTCTCGCACAAGAATCTCTCTATGTGATCGAAACCAAGGGTAAATTGGTCGGGTTTGAGATCACCTGCAGGGGTGATTCTGCAGACATTACTTTTTATAGATTAAATCAGGACAAGTCTCGGCTTGTGAGCAATTACACCTTAAGAATAACCAAACAAAATATCACCAGAGAATACTACATACATGATCATTCAGAAAATGAAGAGTATTTCTCTGAATGCTGGAAGAATGGGCTGCTTATGGAGACGATACACTTTCACGTGATATTTTGTGCTCGGAAGGAGGAAATCGAGAAGATGCGTTTTCCTCATGGTGACACCGCAGACTTCTCCTGTCAGAAGCTCAATTCCAGTCGTGGAGAAACTCTTCAAATGTTTCGGACTTTGAGAACAGCGCCTCTCGATTGGACAAGTACGAAGATTCTGGATACCAGCGCATCTCTGGAGCTTATTCCAGATAAACTTAGGAGCAGGATGGAAGTCCTGAACGACGGCTCTTCAGTTCATTTCTCAGACGTCTCTATTGCTGACAGTGGAATCTACAGATGCTTGGTTTGGAGTGAAAACCAATGCCAAAGCTACAAGCAGATCGAGCTGGACATCGAAAGACTGGCCATTTTCCGTGCCCCAGGAGAGAGTATCACTTTGCCCTGTGTAATTAAAGATCCCACACCAGAGACTTTAGCATGGCTGACTCCCATTGCATTTAGTATTTTTGGAAATATTGAGAAACATGGCACATATGAAATATTGAATGGGACACAGACCGGTAACTACTCTTTGTTCATTCCTCACCTTATTCTGAACCACACTGGAGTGTACCACTGCATTACACCATCTAAGATGGTTAATGAGCTCAACCTTTTTGTTTGTTCCAATCTCAAACCTGTCAATATGACGTTTTCTGTGGGTGACAGTGCTGATCTGATGTGTCTTTTCAATCAGAAAGAATCTCTCAGAGTACAGTGGTACAGAGAGGACAGTCAAAGCTCAAGATATCTGCTTGCCGACACTCACAATGCCTATTTGAACGAGGACATGAAGGAGCGGCTCAATGCATCCAACCCGGATTACATTACCATATCAGAGCTTCAGATTCAGGACGGCGGCTTGTATTGGTGTAGGGCTTGGGAGATCGAGAACGATTACAGTGGCTCGTGTTTCGAACGCAGGGTGCAGTTAACATGTATGCCTCCTCGTTTGGACACTTTCTACATAGTGTATGCTTCTCTGATGGGCCTTGTGTTGCTGTGCATGATCTCTGCAGTGGTTTTTGTCAATGTAGTGAGCAGGGACAAACACAAACGGGAACTTGATCATGATAACTACGAATAGCATACAGTGGACGCAAACCGAAAATGTTAATCCTGAAAATAAATGCAAATGCACTGATGACTTTCTTAAATTGATGAAATATAGTTTGTGCATATTATAGATTGTTAATATAATAGGTTTTATTTCTAGGTGACATTGATCATGCATATCTTGATGGACCCTGTAGTTTTTTGGGTGGATGGGCTGATGAATGGACCATGAGCTAAATCATTTATAAAATGTATCTCTATAAATGAGTATTATATCTAGAACTATGTCTAATTTAATTATTATATAGCTTTTTTATAGCTGTGATAAAATAACTATTTTAGTGCCAGAATAATATGGTTATTAAATGGAAGTCTTTGTGCAATCAGCACTGAAATACACAAAACATTAAATAAAAAGAAAATCCAACAGGTAAAAGAAAGTCTTAGTCCTTAAGAAATTTGTTCTAATTATTATTGTTATTATGAGTTTAAGAGATTTTACAATATAGGAAGTCTCAGCAAGAAATACTTCTGATCTAGGCAAAGTATTTAGAAATTTGCACAAAAAAATTGCAATGTAAGACAAAGAAATGAGATAAAATGCTTCTTTTTCAACATTGTTTCTGCCGTCATTTACTCAGGAATATTATTAAAACTAATGCAATGATAAAGACTAATACTACAAAATAAAAAAATAAAATATCAAAATATCATTTTGGCACAATATCATTCAGTGTAAAGGATATATTTATGTAAAAATAACGATATACTTATTCTGACCTGTGATTATTACAAGAATATGTGATCATACTAAATTAAATGATTTTCACTTCCTTACAAAAACTTCTTGCTGACAAATTAGCAAAACCTAGTGGTTGAGGGATAGTGGCAAAGTATAAAGATTTAAAAATGACAATAAATTAGTATTTTAGTATTATTCTGTAAATTATTATAGGACATTCATTATTTTTTGCTCAGAAAAATATAAAATTAAACAGGGAAAACTACATTTAAAGCTGCATTACACTTTTTTTTTGATGCTTGAAACCCATCTTTCATCTTTGACCCATAATGTTCAAATCTTTTTATTTTTATTTTTTATAAATAAAAGGAGCTAGATAACAAATTAAATTTGCCCAAAGGTAATGTATCTGATCGCATTGATAGATAAATGAAGCAGAGTTTCTTCCTCCGTTTTAAGTTGGAAACATCAGGAAAAGTAACAATTTAGAAGCTACTAGCTAGTTGGATAGATATTGTGTTTCTTATTTTCTTAGAAATGTAAGAAATGCATTAATATAAGTAAAGGGCCATTCACACCAAGAATTATAACTACATTAGTTACATTAATGGAGAAAGGATGAGAACTTTCTGTTTATAAATCTCTGATTGGCCGCCAATGTTTTATCGCTCAACAGGGCAAAAGTTGTAGTGTGGACTTCACTACGATTATTAAAACTATAAAACTATCGTCTTTTGGTGTGAGTGGCCTCAAGTCTTTGACTTGTTTTCCACAATATGTAATTTTTCACCGCTTTAGAGGTCATAATCAAAACAAAGGCATATCTCGATGACGGCTTGATTTCGCAGGGCTTTTATTATGCCACAGTCGCCGCCTCCGCTTCTTCCGCTGTTGTGTGTGGAAACACAGCGCTGTTTTATTATATTACATTTGTGTGTGTTGAAAGTTATGTTATAATGCTACTCTGTGCGTTCGCTCGGCAGCTGCTTTGAGACTCTTGTTTACACTGATATTAGGGATGGTAAATCATGGCACTCGCGGTAAATCAAGAAAAATAGATTGAAACAACAAGACTAACTGTTGAGCTGGAGAACAATGATTCGTTTTCTG
The DNA here is from genome assembly GCA_023029165.1 of Gobiocypris rarus. Classification (NCBI taxonomy): domain Eukaryota; kingdom Metazoa; phylum Chordata; class Actinopteri; order Cypriniformes; family Gobionidae; genus Gobiocypris; species Gobiocypris rarus. The sequence goes on along the minus strand of CM040913.1, from coordinate 6,138,504 downwards.
TCTATGAATGATACAAACATTTGCTCACCTGTCTAATAAAACATAATATATTAAAGCGTCTTTGGTGTTTCCAAATCGTACGGTCCGTGTCCTGGTTAAAATGACTTATTTCTCTGGATTTAAACATTGTTGGAAACATTTGGGATAATGTCACAGTCAACAAAATATATAACACTGTTTTAGTGGTTTTTGGATTTTTTTTAATAAAAAAATCTTACATATTGTGCCTTTTGAAGTATCATGAAGTATTGTCCATCCCCTTGGAACTTTTTTTTCCTCTTTTTTTTTTTTTTACATTATCATGTATTAACTGTTGTTATTCTGTAGTTATTGATAAACAATAAAGTGCAAAGCAACCAAAGCTGTCCTACCTGTCTTGTGTGACACCTCGTTGCTAGGAAACAAGGTTTCCGTTATCAGCGTGCTTGGTTACAGCTGCCCAACCAATCGTTTGTCACGGTTAGTAGACTGACATGTCAAAGGGGCGGGTTCAAGGCGAAGGAGGCGGGGCTAGATGGAGGAAGCCGCTCGAGCACATCAAGCAAAACAAAAGCTATCCAACGAAATATTTTGAGCAGATGGTGAGTTAGTTACACTGGTTATACACTTATTCATCTAATTTAATAGCATTTAAACCTATTTTCGAAACGTGCTGCTGTGATTTAAACCGAGTGAGCAGAAAGTTAGTTTTAATCAGTTTAACTTAGTGCTCTTGAAACGTGCTCTTGCAAAATGTCTGCAGTCCAAAACAAAAAGTACATGAGCATTTTTTTGAGCATGGTATTGAGGTAATACTATGTTTTGGCATTTATCATGTTTTTTTTTTTTAGGTACGTTAGAACGGGTTTTCAATCTTTTAGCGAATATAATATGATCGACCTGGCCAAATTTAAAAGCAAGCCATGTATTTTCATGTATCAAGTCCCAATTTAAATTGTATACTATACCAGTTTGAAGTATTGTTTTGATAATATTTGCAATCTACTGTTTTTTTTTCTGTACTCAAGATAGTACTGTACTGTTAAATGTATTATTTATTTATTTAAATACATTTTTGTATTGTTTACTGATCCAATCTATATTAATATAAGTTGTATTTATTTGAATCTAATGTTTTACTTATTTGAATTAATTAATTTATTGTAACTCAATTGTTTAATTATTCATTTTAATCTTTCAGTTGAAATCCCAGATTGAAAACCCTTGATTTAGACTATAATAGTAGTACATATATCTCTATTTACTATGGTATTACCATCATTGTACCATAGTACATTCTTGTTGGGATCTCCTGGTTGCGTTCAATATGTATTTCTCTGTATCTACAGTTTTGCTGATGATGTCGGCCTTTCCATCCTCTTCCTCCAAGAGTTTGACCTCCACCCCACTCAAATCCCGAGCCAGCGTCCCGACCAGCGTCCTGCAGCGCAGCAGGAGCGAGGAGTCCGCCGGAGACTCCACGTCCTCTCTGCTGTCACCCATCTATCATGACAGCTTTGAGCTTTCAGACGAGGAACCGCAGTCGGATCAGCCTCGGCCCGTTCACAACAACACCGTCACGTTAGGTGAAGATGTCGCACCCGTCTCTTCCTCCAGGTGAGTTACGCATTAAGTGAAAGAAATCCAGACCCGCACAGCACATGTAAAATCGGACATGCTTTCAGGGGTGAGGTGGACACAACAGGCTTGGAAGACAGATCGTCCAGTGGGCGCTTCAAACTGAGCGCCTGGGAGCAGTGGATTGTGGATAAAGCCAAAGAGGAGCGTGTCATAAAACAACAGAAAGCTATGGAGGTACATGACAAAAACTTTCTTTGTAGTTATGGGTACATTTTATATTAATATTACTGTTTTCATTAGGGGTTTTTTTGTAATATGGACATTCACCACTGTTCAAACGTTTGTTTTGGAAGAAATGAATACATTTATAATGTTGCAAAGTATTTCTTTTTCAAATAAATGCTGTTCTTTTGAAACATCAATGAATGCTGAAAAAAATGTTTCCTTAAAAAATGAATCCGCAAAATAGTTTTCATCATTAATAAAAATCAAAAATGCAGCAAATCAGCACATTAGACGGAATTTCTGAAGGATCATGTGACTTTCAAGACTGGAGTTATTTTAAATTATAATATTTCACCGTTTTTTCTGTATTTTTGATCAAATAAATGCATTCTTGGTGAGCAGAAGAATTATATTTAAATATATTTAAAAACTAAAATTATATAACCAATATATATATATATATATATATATATATATATATATATATATATATATATATATATATATATATATAATGTATGTGTGTGTGTATGTGTGTGTGTATGTATTGGACCGTTCGAATGCAATAAGCTGCAAATGAGAACGGATTTCGGGATTGCACGCTTTGGGTGTGTGTCAGAGTTGTTTTCCGCTGCTTATTGCACTTAATAACTCTTTTTAATGTCTAGCAAGACAAATGCAAGTAAGAGTCGCGTAGCCAGTCTATTCCATGCTATATGCAGTTTGACTCTTTGAAGTAGCCTATTAAAATCATTCAGCTTTTGCAAGCCATGCATATCGCGATATGTACATGTGCAATATTTTGATAATTTCTAAATACACTATAGTAGTGTATGATAATAACCCTGGTCTGATAAGCATTCATATTTCAGGAGCTCACGCTGAAGGAAAAAGAGGAAGAGCAGAAGAAAGAACAGCAGAAGAAGAAAGTTGCCTGCGATTGCAAAATTCAAGAGTGGCTGCAAATGAAACGAGAACAGGTGACGATCTCTGGCAAACTCTAAACTCTAATAATTGAGACTTTATTTGAGTTTTGTGTATGTTACGTTTCAGAACAGGGTCTGTTCACTGTTTTTGTCCTCAGGAAAAGAAAGAGCGAGAGTCCAAAGAGTTTCAGAAAAGCAAAGAACAGCTTCAAGAGGAGAAAAGACATGCTGAGACTGAAAGGAAAGCCCAGGAGAAATATAAGGAGTGGCTGCGGAAGAAGAAGCAGGAAGAAACGGAGAGAAAGCTAAAGGAGAAGGTGTGATGTGTAGAAAAGGGCAGCGTGGAGAGTTTTGCAAAACCTGATTCCCATTGAAATTCATGAGGATGTGTGAATAATGACAATCTCTTTAAAAGGAAGAGGCAGCCAGGAGAGAAGCGGAAGAGAGGGAGCGCAAAGAAAAGGCGGAGGAAAGCTTTAAAGAATGGCTTAACGGTGTAAAAACGAAAGGAAAACTGAGCCGACAGTCGTCAGCACCCTCAGCCGGTGAGTGAACGGCAAATCCCTGTAAACTCCCTACATTAAATATCCACACTGTGGATTCCAACCAGAGCCAAGCTTTAACGTTATCACTTGCAGGACACTATAACAACGTGAACTATCCCACTCCGAGCTTCGTCAACCCGGTTCCCTGGAAACCCATTCACGTTCCACAGCAGGACCGAACGCCCAGGAAAAGTTCGGCACGTAAGAGAACGCCAGGAGTGCCCAAAAGCCAGTCGACACCCTGTCTCACACACAGATCTAAAGACAGCATGGCTTTGTCTTGTAAGAGACGGTGACACTGACATCTGCTGGTCCCAGTCCAGTATTAACTCTTCTAGAGACTCGCTGCACTTCTGTCAAGCAAGGGTTTTACATCCATTTGTCATGTGATGTCATTGTGATGGATTTATCAGTCAAATTATGAATTGGATGTGAATGTTTGCTAATTATGAAATCTTGTCCAAATTAAAGATCTTTAAAATAAAATATTATTTGAGTTAAATGGTTCTGCTCAAACCTTTCAGCGTGTCCATCTGTTTGAAGAGCTCTCTTTCATACACTACTGTTCAAAAGTTAGGAGACCGGAAGAATTTTTAAATGTTTTTGTCTCTTCTGCTCACCAAGGCTGTATTTTTATTTAATCAATAATACAGTGAAATCAGTAATATTGTGAAATATTATTACAATATATAATAATTATTTTCTATTTGAATATAATGTCAAATGTAATTTATTCCTGTGAATTTTCAGCATCATTACTTCGGTCTTCAGTGTCACATGACCCTTCAGACATTCTCAAATGAGGATTTGATGCTCAAAAAACATTTCTGATTATTAATATTAAAAATAATAGATTGTTTTCAAGATTCTTTGATGAATATTAAGTTCAAAAGAACAGCATTTATTTGAAATGTAAATCTTTTATAACATTATAAATGCCTTTATTCAGTTGAATGCATCCTTGATTAATTAAGGGCCAAGCACCTATTGAGATTGCTAATGTGTCGTCATCCCAGTGGAGAACGCAAAGCATTTTGGGAATCCGCGGCACAAACGTGCATGGAGGGAAGAATGCAAGATGCCGTCTACCTGCTGTTATAAACTGCAATAGTTGTTCTCACAATAGAAGTGGCATAAAGTTGTAGGTTACAGTTTGACAAAATCACAATGTTGTGTTTTATTGTGAGTGTAAACACTTGCAGTTTGAATGATGTCCTGTATGAACAAAATGACGGAGTATGTTTATATGTTTCACTGTTCGATTGTATTGGTAGTTTTTTTAGTTTTTTATTATTAATATTATTTAAAATGATATTTTTTAATGTATGTTCCATGTTATGTCTCTAAATGGACCATGAGTCTGAAATAAAAGTTGATGATGATTGCGCCCGCGCCTCTCTCTCACACACACACACACACACACACACACACTGAAGACGGGGACTTTGTGCAGTGCGCGCTGATAGATATTGACAGTAGCTAAGTGTCTGTCCTATTCCCATGAAATTAAATCGGGCAGCAAATAGATCAGGGCACGGCATCCCATCACATTGACTCTCTACAGTGCACTAAAAGAACGTTAATGTTAAAGAACGTTTTGATAGACTAGACTAGAAACTGGCTCTTTCCTTTTCATGACATTACTGGTACCCAGATTTTTTTCCTGACATTTTCAGTCAGTTGCACTTCCATTGTTGTAACATTACTTCTAACTTCAACTACTGTTCTCGGAGCAGCCTCAACTATGATTGGTTCTGATTACTAGCTGGCTAGGACTTTCTGGATCTTTGCTGTCTGCCGCTGATTGTGACTTCATATCTCGTCTTTGCATTAGGATTTAGTTTTAGGCGATATGGTCCGACAATGTTTTCTTTAGCCCGCTGCATTTTGTAGGATTATACTCTGTTTTTCTCTCTAATTTTTAATTATTTGCATGCCAGAACACTAGCCTGCTATGCCAGTCCATGTAAACGGGCCAAACATACCTATAATTCTTTGCGTCCTGATGACGTTGCCGCCCAGTTGGTCACATGTCTTAACCGGAAGTTCTTCTTCTTCTGCTGCTCTTGATTCTATTGGCAGCCCATAAAATCGCTTGTGGGAAAGTTATGAAATGTGGCACACTGATAGAGGACAGTCTGAACTATCATAGCAAATTTGGAGCCTCTATCTCAATCGCTGTAGCGCCACCAACTGTCCAAAGCTGTGCTCACATTTATGCTAATACGTTTTAAAACTTATTTTAAAGTGTGTGTTACACATTTCACATTTTCCGCCACTTTAAATAAAAAAACAACAACATACTTTTTCTAACTCCTCCTAGGCCGTTTCTCCGATTTTCATGACAATTGAACCAGATCATCTTCAGACCATGCTGACAAAAAGTTATGGAATTCAAGTTGTTTTGCTGCCAAAATGAACGTTTGGTGATATCTCCGCTATTTTGACCAAACTTGGTGTGTGTTATGACAACCATGACCTGCTGAGGCTACTTGCACAGTTTCGAGCGCAGTGCCTCCTAGTGGTCAGGAGATATTCCATTTTTTAAAAAGCTATTTTTGCTTATAACTTTGGAATTCTTTGGCTAAAAATCACAAAACATGAAATCACAAAAGCATGCAGAGTCGAACAATACCCAATTTTCCCATATCGGCCATTTAAAATTGTTGTCATAAAATGCTATATTTTACAAAAGCTTTGGCGTATTGTTTTGAAATATATGCTAAAAACTTTTGCTTAAATTAGCCTATCGCAATGAAACTAGATATCGAGAACATAGATACCAATTTTGTCATAGTTGGCCAAACTTCCTGTCCGCTATTTAGATTTTTTTTCTAAACCTACTTTTTCTTACACCTCCTACACCGCTTGTCTGATTTTCACCACATTCGAGTCAGATCATCTTCAGACTGTGCCGACAAAAAGTTATGGATTTTGTGTCAATAGACAAAACCGTTTTCATATAGTGCTGTAACAAATTTGAGGTATGATGCCAAAATGACTCTGAGGCTGAATCTCTGCAGTACTTTGGCTTATTGACACCAAACTGTGCATGTGTTATTGTCACCTTCATCGGTTTGGTTACAGCGCCACCTATTGTTAAAAAGTGATAGACAGTTAACTCATTTTTCAGGCATTTTGTCTAAAATCCTCCTAATATGCCTTTAATTGCTCATTGTTGCAGTTGCTCTGATGCCCAGCCATGCTTGCATGGTTATAGTATATAGAAACACACCACACAGAACACGGCAAGTTTTTATTAGTATGGGAAAATACCACAGACTTTTCCTTTAAAATGTATATTTTTTAAAATACACTGTAAAAGTCAAGCTGTACATTTACACTCGATGATGTGCGTGATTTTCAAGACAATCAGTATTTGTGCTCTTGGTAGACTGCCATGGTGTGATTTAACAAAAGACTTTTTCTGAGTTGAACAGGAGTCGTCATTAACTGGCTTATCTGCATTTCCCAGAGTCAACTTGTGACCAGACACAAAGACCTCTGACCCCTGGACCGGGCCGAGAGCCAAACGCAGCCCTCGCACAGATGTGTGCATTGTCCAGCGAGCAGCGGCGCCTTGTAGTTCTGCCAGCTAATGACGTTTGTGAGTGGGTGTGTGTGCATGTGTTCACAATACTGTAGATTTCATCCCATCACATTCTCATTAACACACGTTACTGGACCAGTGATACTGTAAGTGCCACTAAATATTCTTTCTGTATTTAGATTTAATACCAAAATGTAAGACTTATAGCCCCTTGACTAATCAGTTGTGATTACGTATGTATATGCAACTGGCCCGCATGTTGTTTGTTATGTACACGGCAGGCAATTCTCCAATCTGAGCTGTGATAGTGTGCATTAGTGCAAGTGAGTTATGTGTTTATATCCTGTTCTGCTGAGCAAAGGTCACCTTTCAAGACAGCAGCGCTGCTTTGGGTTTGTTTGGTTGTCTAGCACTTTTTAAGACACATTTGTGTTCAAGTCCGTTTTTACTTGAGAAGGTTCAGATGAAATACTACAGGCTTTCTTGTATGCCCAGCTTGAATTATGCTTGTTTCTCTCCCAACAGACTGCAATATTTGGAAACAAGCTGCAGTTCCCAGAGATGCATTGGTGCAGGTGGGCAGGCGGCTGGGCGTCTCACCTCCAGACGCAGGTATACAGGGGTGTGTCTGTTTGCATTTGAGTCAGTGTTTCACAGAAGGCAAAGGACGTGGCAGAGAAATGGAGTTAATGTTGTGTGACTCGAGGTCAAAGCTGACTCGCTCGTTAACTCGTTTTTTGGCAGTATGGAGATCTCTTAACATGTCATTTTCAGTGCTAGCTTAAAGAAAAGCCTGTTTTAAAAATATACATGACAGACGTAGATTAAAATAGCACTAAACCTGTGACATTAGCACCCTGAATGAATCGTTTCAGGGGCTGTGGGCCACAAGCCGCAAGTATTTATTGCAGAAATGCAGTCCACAGGGCAAGAGGATGAAGATCGCTGCGACTTTCTCTTCAAGATCATCCTGATCGGCGACAGCAACGTGGGAAAGACCTGCGTGGTCCACAGCTTCAAGTCTGGGGTCTTCAGTGACAACCAGCACAACACTATTGGAGTGGACTTCACCGTTCGCAGCATGGACATCGATGGGAAGAAAGTAAAGGTGTGTGCACTGATTTATGAATCGCAGTTAAAATGGTTCTTTGCGGGCCCTAGCATTCAGTAAAGAAATATTCATATTAAGGCTGTATAGGTTTTATATCAAAAGGTTCTTTATAGTGGCTAGAGTGTTCTTCACATGAAAATCATGGTTCTTGTGAAGGGGCTATATGTATATTTCAGAAAGCCTTGTTATTAGCGACACCGGTGGCCGTTGAGTGAACTGCAGCCATTACCGTATTACTCGCACTCGTGCACACATAAAGTACAGACTGAACGCGATTAAATGCCTCGTTATTCTCAACGGAGAAGTTCTTTTCTTTCATTGCACAAGTAAAAGGAAGTTGGAAATACCTTTGCAGCGACATACTGTGAACGAACATCCAGACGCCCCGCGTTCACACTACTGAGAGCGACGGTTATGTGAACATGTGCTGCACGCTTTCCTCTCAGTGACAGAATAAACACAACAAAAATTAAGTTAAGAAAAGCATCTGATCAAAGCGATGTGGAGATGTTTGCACCAGCTCTGCGATTCTTCGGTGTCATGAGAAATTGAGGTCTTCTTTAGGAACCAGGCGGTAGTGATCACAATATCGACAAAAATTACAAATTATTTAACTATTGTGTGATGTTTATTACATTGTGCACAAATATCATTCTTGAAATATAAAATGAATGCCTATGTATTGCATAATAACACCATAACAATACCAAATTGGTACCAAATCAATACAAAAGCTTTATAAATGTGCATGCACAGAAACGATCTATCACAGTGCGCGAATACCGAATGAAGTTACTTTCATGCCGTCTTGCACTTGAATGGTTTAAAATACTGGCACGATCTTTCAGATAGGAGATTATAGTTTAAGGGGGATGAGACTACAGACAGGGGCCCCTAAAACAGTCTCGAACCACCCCTGCAAATAGCCACATTACTATTGTCCACTGAACAAATAATGGTTCTTCTATCTATGGTATCACTAGACTGGGTAAACCCAGCCTGATCTGCCAGCAATTTGATTTCACCCGGCAACTGTGTCTGGAAAACCCGTACATTCATTTCTACTGCTTCTGCTTTCTGTTACAATTTTGCAGGAACCAATCACAGACTGGCTTATGCACCTGGCGCGCTATTGGCGGGTTTAACATGATGACAGATAGAGAAATGATGGGTCGTTGCCCGTTGATCACGCCTCTTGTGGTCTGATTGGTTGAAGGACTATCCAATTGCGTACAGAGTTATTCAAATAATGCTCGTTTATCACGCCTCTTGTGCAGTAGAAAATACAGACCAATGTTCAGTCTTAAATTGAGCTTGGTCTGGTGATAGCAAGGCAATGGTATCACTGCAAAACAAAACAAAAACATTTTGGAACATTTATTTTTAAGAATGTTCATTTGTGTGTTTTTTTTAATTTGTGATTGGTGTCCGTCTGGAGTTCAGATGCAGGTCTGGGACACGGCGGGGCAGGAGCGTTTCCGCACCATCACACAGAGTTACTACCGAAGCGCCCACGGTGCCATGATCGCGTACGACCTGACCCGACGACCCACCTTTGAGTCTCTGCCGCACTGGATCCAAGGAGTGGAGCAGTACGGAGCCGCAAACGTCGTCTTCGTTCTGATAGGTCAGAGCAAGATTTTTTACTTATTTTTACTTTTTATCAATATTTTTTTATATTTACATTTACTTATACCCCTGAGGTTTTAGAATATTTTAATTGAACACATTTGCATATTCATGGTTATCTGATGTTGGTTAAAGTCAGTATGAAACGGAAGTCGCGATAGTCTTCGTTTTTTTTAAATGATTGTATTGATATCTGAGTGAAACGCTTCTCAAACAAGAACAAATGTAGGGCGGGCTTGATTTTGTCCATGGGGAACTGATTGGATGGCTGTGGTTTGCTATTGGTGGATCTCATGTGAGTGACAGGTTGCCCCGCCCTCACACCAGTAAAGAGAGGGGAAGTTATTCTGAACAAAGTTTACGAGGCACATGAATTACAAACAATAATGTTGTGCACAGATAAATCATTTATAATAAATACGGCGATATCACATATACATTTTTTTTAGAATGGGCAATTTTGATTTCATGGTGACTTAAATGGTCACACGTGATGCAGGTTAACTATTTTACCTGCATCACGCCTGCAAAACAAGTATTTGAAAGCTGCTCGACAGTGTTGGGAAAAGTTACTAATATTGCGTTACTCCTTAAAAAAAGTAACTAATTGCATTGCTTAGTTACATTTTATGGAAAGTAATGCATTACGTTACTTTTGCGTTGCTTTTTCCCCTCTGGGCTGGGCTTGCAAGTTTGTTTTTTAATAACCAAAAAAGTTCTTTAAAAAGTAAATTTTAAAAAGTAATTAGTTACTTTACTAGTTACTTGAAAAAAGTAATCTGATTACATAACTCAAGTTCTAATACCCTCAACACAAATACTCAAGATAACTGCCTGAGGCATTTAACAGCAAATAAACCAAATATTCATAATCTATTTTCCGTCCTGCAGGAAATAAATGTGACCTGGAGGCGCAACGGCAGGTGCTGTTTGAGGACGCGTGCACGCTGGCGGAGCGGACCGGTGCGCTGGCCGCGCTCGAGACCTCCGCCAAACAGTATCATAACATCGAGGAAGCCTTTGAACTGATGGCCCGGGAACTCATAGTACGACACGGAGGAATAGTCCATCAGGACAACCAATCAGATTCAGCCACCGTTTTCTTGCACTTGGATTCTCATCCAATAGGTGGGGAACAAGAGAAGAAGTCATGTGACTGCTGACTGACTTTTTATATATGTAAAGATATGATATAAAAACAAATCAGACATCTCAGAAAAAGTATCGTTGCATTTAATGGATGAACTCTGTAAACGTATACAAGTATAATATTATGGTTACCTCTTCTGTGACATTTATTTTGCAGTAGGTTGTGTACAGTGCAATAAAAAGCATAAAACATTAGGAACAGTAAGTCAGTAAATGCATTCTTTGTTCTTTCCTTACACAAGACAATATATTTAAAAGACGAAATATTGAGTGATTTGTGTGTGTTAAATTGTTAAAAACCAACAATAAACAACATCCTACAGGCTCGATCAAAAACCTTCTAGACAGAACAAACTGCACAACACGTTTGTTAAAGTTGAATCCCGTCTGAAAATACAGTACAACATGATGCCCAAAACTGTGTACGTCCTGTGTGAACGGCTTTTAAGAGGTACAGTGTGTTACAGCAGACAAACAAACAAACTGAGGCGCGTGTGTACTTTAAGGATATTTCAGAGAACAAACATTAACTATTTACAACCTATTGGAGGGAGAAAAAATGACTTCCTCCCATCAATGGCATTGTGTTGTTTCTTCATTAACTAGTATTGTTTCCCTCACAGATGATGGTCTGTCTTTGCTGCAAGCGTTTAATCTTGTGCTTGTGAAAGTACTCAAAATGAAGGTTCCAAAAGTGGCTTTTCTCAGTGATGTCATAGAGAACCATTTTTGCTTGCCCAAAGAATCTTTCAGTGAACATTCTAAAAAGAACCATTTTTTCCTAGTGTGAAGAACATTTGAATGATCTAAAGAACTTTTTGTGGAATGGAAAGATTCCATGGATGTTAAAGGTTCTTTAAGGTTAAAGTAGCAGCTGAATCTCCTTCAACACTCCTTTACCAATAGTGCACTTGACTCGTGTCTAGATGTAAACATAAAGAAACTCTTCCTTCAGTCTTACTTGAATTGAATTGCTGCATTTAATTCAAATCACACCAACCTTTGCTCTGCTCGTCTGGCACATTTACGTTTGTTCTGTGAATTTTTGAAACCAATATGATTATACATGATTAGGAATTTTGCGTAAAGGCGAAAGATTTTGCAGATTTTGCAACAAGATCAAATTTGTCAGACAGAGTCGCTGTGCAGAAAGCTGCTGGGTTTGCCACACTCAGAACTGTAAATGTGAGCACACCTTAAGAAATAAAGTTGCATTGTAAGATGTAAAGTAACATTGGCCAGGTTTCCATCCACAGATTTTTTTGGGAAAAAAGGTTTAGCGCATCAAAATGTGCTCCGATATAGCGGCTGGAAATGGCAGTCATCGATCATTTTTTTCAAATGTCAATCTTTTTCGGTATAAATTCTATGTCGATACTTCAAATGTCGCAAAAAACTAGTGGAAACTTTTTTGTTGAGAAAAATGGGCTTTAACTCAAATAAATGTGTTGTCACATGACAAAATGATCAATTAAAGGAAATGAATTGCTCCCATTAAAGCAGTTTCTAAGGCACATTAAATCGATTATATTCATTTTATATTGTATTTAAATTATTTTATTAGTATTAATAAGAATAAGACGTCTCAAACATCATTTGTTTTTTTTACAAACTAATAAAAGTTAATAAATAATAGCTAACTGCACTCGTCTCTTAATGTTGCTTGATCTAACGAAGTACAAAAAAAAGCATGACTCTTGTTAATAAAAATAATTTTATGTATACAATTTAATAATATATAATAAAGTTTTGTTTTAAAATGGATGAGGAAAATATAGCGCCTTGAAAACAAGGCGTGACAAGCTGTCCCACTTCGTCATGATCTTCTGCTTAATATTTCATAATTTAGTAATAGCCCTATTATTTACATTAAACCAGCAAATTTCAATCATCTCACATTTTACAAATATTTGTGATGCCAAAAATACAATATAATTTGGGATGTTTTAAGGGATGACGTTATTATACACACCATTTTATCTTAAAAATGCCAATTGGATGGAAACAATCTTTTTTTTTGACTCATATTCACTTTGTCGATAACAAAACCTCAAAAAGTGGATGGAAACTGGGCTATTATGACATAAAGTCTCAATTTGCAATTATGAGCAAAGTTCCAATGACCATTTTTTACTCTAAAGTAGAAAAGTATTTATAAATATTTGTTTTTATGCTAATAATTTTTTTCTTTAAAAATAATCTGAGCAGTGCCTCATACATCGCTACACTACTGAAAATAGAAAATTTACAATTTTACAATTACCTTATTTATGTTAATATGGGCTTTCATATATTTGTTCAAAAGCAAAACATTATTTAAATTAGAGGACAAGCCACCAAAAAAATGACATGCGTAATTAATGTACGGGCAAAATCAAATGGCTCAAGTAGCTTTGTAGCATGTTCAAAATTAAAAAACGCTACAGACAAATATAAAAAATCAGAAGGTGCCAGCCAGTAACACCTGTGTAGGCAGCTTCATTGATTAGGACTGATTCTGTTCTGAGGTGTCGTGACGCACCGTGTGGAGATATGGCATAATAGATGTCGGTTTACTGAATCGGCCAACCCTCCACCTGGAAGACCAGCTCCACTGCATCCCGAACATCATGGACGATGAAGGAAGGTTGAGTCAGGCTGGGGTCGAAGCGGAAGTCCCGGTGACCGTGGAAAATCTGCTGCTCCGTGACCGTCTGCTCGGGGTCGGAAGGCAAGTCCTGTTGGTCACGGTTGTAGACGCCCGTGCAGACCAGGATGGAGCTGCAACCCTCAGGCAGACGGTGCTCGAACGAGCCGCCCACCATCACCTGTCCGGAACATTTGGCATCGTCGGACGCTTCACACGCCAGGTCTCCGGTCACCTGGCTGGCCGAGCCGCCCTGCGCCTGCACCTGGGCACGGCTACGATGCATCGCTGCGAGGTAGCGGTTGTACAGGTTTGCACCGTAAATATCAGCCATGGGGTTGTCACTATGAGAGAGATACATGTGCATCAAACATTCTGACCTCTTCAAGAAAATAGGAAGCGTGTCAAGAGTCGTGCGTCAGGTTTTGTGACAGCAGCCTAACAAACCCGCTGATGCCTGTCATTAAAGGGATAGTTCTCCCCAAAATGAAAATGTGATGTGTATCTGCTGACCCCCAGGGCATCCCAGATGTAGGTGTGTTTGTTTCTTCAGTAAAACACAAATGAAGATTTTTAACTCCAACCGTTGCAGTCTGTCAGATGTATAATGCATGTCAATGGGAACCGAACAGCATTTATATCACTTTGTTTGACCTTGAATGCGATCTATGTCCAACAGCCTTGAACACGCCATCACTTCCGGTGAGTGAGGTCAAATGTGCACGATAGCGGCGGAAGTGATCTCTCGCTCGTATCTCTACGCCATGTCATGTATTTTGACCGGAAGTCATCGTGCAGTGAACGCTGATGTACATAGTGTTGTATTTGAGGTAAAAAGTGATAGAAATACTGTTCGTGTCTCAAGATAACCGATCGTTTAGTGTCTTAAGACACGAAACGATTTTGTTCCCATTGACATGCATTATACGAATGACAGACTGCAACGGTTGGAGTTAAACATCTTCATTTGTGTTTTACTGAAGAAACAAACACACCTACATCTGGGATGCCCTGGGGGTCAGCAGATACACATCACATTTTCATTTTTGGGAGAACTATCCCTTTAATGTTAATAGAAGAACAAAGAGAAAATAACTCACTGCTCTCAACAATCACTTTTGAAACTTTAATAAGGATTAATCTATATTCAATGTATAATGTGTGTTATTAGCCTAGAAATCTAGACGCACCCTAGCGGCATCATCTAATCTGCCGTAAGTGTAGTCTAGCGACTCTCCATAGACCTGCGAGCTGGAAAAACCAAACTTTGGTCAGGCCAATCACATCGTGAGATAGAGTCGGTGGGCGGGCTTAACATAATGACAGCAGAGTTGCGGAGGCTCCGCGTGCTGCTGGCGAAAGGCGGCCTTTCGAATCGGCTTTGCCGCGACTCTGGAAGACTTGTTGTTAAGATTTTCTAAGAACAAAGAACGGCACTGAAGTCATTCTTAAGAAGGGAAGATGTGTTCAGAGTTTTGCCGACTGGATACGGCGAAAGTTTAATCTATCAACTAGCTCCGCTTCACGTTGCTCTGGTTGGTTGAAGTGCTATCCAATTGCGTGCAAAGGGAATTTGAAAGACAATCCTTTATCCCGCCCCTCGGATTGAGCCCTGTCAATGGTGAGTTCCCAGACCCAACATCTTGATTTGGGTCTGGCTTGTCAGGCTAGCGTGTTATGGCAGGCAGTCTGACTTTGTTCACTTGCAAAAACAACAACTAAAAACTAAACAAAATTCAGTTTTTTTCATGTAAGGTTACTAATGTCTTAAAAGGTATAACAATCATCTTGATCATTTTTGAGGATGGAAAACAATGTTTACTTTATGGTGTTCATATTGTAATATATAATATAATAAAAATTATCGCATTATGCATATCCCCCATATATGTATTACATAAATCTATTAAATGTATAATGTGTGTTAAGGCAGGCAGTGTCATTGTGTTTCATTTGCATTTGTGACTAAAAATATTTTTATAAAAATGTGTCTGTAAAATGTACTAAGGAGCATGTGTGCAAATAAAAGCCCCCACAGGTCCTTTAAAAGTCTAAAAAAAATCAGTTTTATGAAACGTGAGGTCATAAATATCTTAAATGGTATGATGAATTTCTTGAATTATTTTTTACTTCATGGTGTATATATAGTATATATATATATATATATATATATATATATATATATATATATATATATATATATATATATATATATATATATATATATATATATATATACACATACACAAACACATATAAACTTCTTTAATATTTATAAATATTTACATAATTGTTACAATATTATTAAATACAGTTTGAAGCAGAAATATTTAAAGACCCAGTATTTTTTTTTTTGTATTCTAAAAAAGTAATAATTTGGCTTATAAATATCTCCTTTAAGGAAAAACACATTATTGGATACATTTTTATTGTTCCACTAATGTTATTAATGTGCCTTGTTCAGATTGAGCTCCGACGTCAATGAAATTTGACCATTAAAAACATGCTCATGCATATTAATTTGGCCCAAAGCATATCAATATGACTCACCCAATGGCGTAAAGTCTCTCGACCGGTCGGGTCCAGCCCAGTGTCTCAGCCTGTTGTCTAATGAGCAGTTCGGCGTAGTTGTACGTCACAACGCTGGGCTTCCCGATCAGAGCCTCGTACTTCAGCTCACAGCCTGTTATCTTCTTATAGATGCTCTCCAGGCACACGAGGAACATGCCGTGACCAAAGCTAGCAACAAATCAACAGCAATCCTTGATAATTCTGTATTTAACTTAGCTACTAGACAAACAAAAATGGTTACATGATCGTTGTTAAAGTCAACATAAGATGGCATTTGCAACCCATTTTTTTACTTCAGTATTCTGATGAATTTCTGACTGCAACAGGATATTCAACTAAAAAGAGATTTTATCAATCAAGAAATTATGTGATGGTGTAAAGTGATTTTTTATTATTATTAATGTTCAAAAACATTTCTTACCAAAGATTCTTTGATGATTAGAAAGTTCAATGAACAGCATATATTTGAAATGGAAATCTTTTGTAACATTATAATTGTATTTACTGTCATTTTTGATCAATTTAATGCTGAATAAAATCTTCCTGACACTAACCGAGGGTTTTTGGCTTCGGCCATCCACAGCAGATCCATGTTGCAGGCCAGCACAGGGATGTGTGGGTAATGCAGTGATGTCACCATGTTTCCTGGCCTCCCATTGGTCAAGAGCACATCAACAATCAGTTGTAGGTTTGTCTCCCACCTGATAGGCTCACCGAACAGGATGACAGCTTTAAAGTGACAGTGAAAACAGACGTGAGTGGACACGGATCTCAGCCAGAGCAGAAAGTGGAACGGGTGGAAGGAAACTTACCATCTATTGGTGGCAAATTTTTAGTTTGGGTAATCTAAGGAATATTAAGGACATTATACAGTCAGTGCTCAACGCTTAAGATCGACACTTCCCTTATAAACACAGCTAGTAATAACAAATGCTAAATTCTCCAGATTTTTTACATATTCAGATATTTTTGTACTCACCAAGTCTTTGGGTCTGCGATGGTGATCCACCACGTCCAGGAGAGGATACGCCTCCCTTAGCATGTCGATGGTCACGACGTTCTTGAAACCAACACTAGAGTTTATTTTGTCAAGGACATATTACGATAAAGCCACACACATATTTATTTATCTAAGGGGCTGTAGAATGCGGTCTAAATTACAAATTATTTCCATGTTTTTTTTTTGCCACAAAATGACGTTTTATTATATACAGAAAGCACATACTCTCTTTCTCACTTTCAAACCCACACACACCTTCACAGAAACGTGTTCAGCTTTGCTCTGATGATTTTATCAGTAAAATAGTTTAGCAACTTAAAAGCTACATGACATTTCTCACTAGCGATGTAATATCGGCGCTGTTCTTGAAGCTGATAAACTTACAGTTTCGCTATTAGTAGAGACGCACAGACTCAAATAATTCACATACACTTAATCTCTCTCTCTCTTATAACTGCATTATTCTGCTATCAATGGCTCAAGCCTCTGTTAACAGCTCTAAAATGACATTTTGGAATTTGCAACGGAGGCTTGGGATGAGATGCATTAGAAATTAGTCTTATACAGAGCGTTTAAGCATAAAAACTCTGACATCTGAACAATGTCTTGAGGTGTGTTAACTGTAGGATAAGCAGAATAATTGACTACGGTCTGTTGAATTATCAGAAAATAATGCACACCGGAGGTGTAAAGCCCGGGACACATCAAGATGGCGTTTAAGAACTAGCTGCCGCAAAAGTTTGTCGCCTCTCGTCGGCTGTGTCTCGGCCAAAAAGCTGCACTTGAACACACCAAAAGGACTAAAGGCGACTGTCAACTAGCATGTGCTTTCTGTAAGTAAATACATGTCTATATCAGCAGGTCTCAATAGTCTATTTTCGGCATTCAAAAAGGGAAACCGGAACCAGGACTGCAGATATATAAAACACAAACAAAGCAGCGCTTGCTTACCATTTCGAATATCAATCCCGCTGATCATTTCCTTCATTCTTTCTAGTCAACTCATGTTGTTTTGAAAATATGTGCATTTGAATGCTCAGTTAAGATGATGTTAATATATAACAGTATTTATATAAATGTATATTTATATAAATATTAATAAAGTTTTGCTTTTATTCTCGTGCACTGACTTGTTTGCTAAACTGAACAGCCAATCAGAGTTCTCTCGCTCACCGATGGCCTAAAGCAGATTCAACATCATGCTGAATCGGCCCAAAAAACCCTAATGGTGTCCGACTAGAGCCACCAACAACAACAAAAAAGGCCTGGGACACAATAGACGACTTTCAAATCTTAACTGATTTTAAAACTGTGGTAGTTTCAACCGATTTTTAACATTATAATCCTCCGAATGCCACAAGAACACACACACACACCTGTCGATATTAGTAACATTTTCATAGTGAGTTTCAGCTATAGAAAGAAACATGCAACATTTGGTTGGTGACCCTTGCTCGCTCTCATTGGCAATCGTGGGTGAGGCAGCCTTGAATCGGGTTGTATTGTGCACTGTGTGTTCTGACACCTTTCTATCAGAACCAGCATTAACTTCTTGAGCAGTTTGAGCTCCAGTAGCTCGTCTGTTTGATCGGACCACACAGGCCCGCCTTCGCTCCCCACGTGCATCAATGAGCCTTGGCCGCCCATGACCCTGTGGCCGGTTCTCCAGTGTTCCTTCCTTGGAGCACTTTTGATAGATCCTGACCACTGCAGACCGGGAACACCCCACAAGAGCTGCAGTTTTGGAGATGCTCTGACCCAGTCGTCTAGCCATCACAATTTGGCCCTTGTCAAACTCTCTCAAATCCTTACGCTTGCCCATTTTTCCTGCTTCTAACACATCAACTCTGAGGAAAAAATGTTCACTTGTTGCCTAATGTATCCCACCTAATAACAGGAGCCGTGATGAAGAGATAATCAATGTTATTCACTTCACCGTCATAATGTTATGCCTGATCGGTGTAAATATATATATACTATATATACATACTATTTTATAATTATAGTCATTTATATCCAGGTAAAGGATACTTGTGAGCAACTTCCACCAAGGGTCCCTGTCCGGACACTAGCACGCACAGGTCATGGAACTGAGTGAAAACCCTCAGAGGACTGTGGGAAAGCACCACCTGGTCTGGGGACACCTGTTTGGAGAAATCAAACCGCCTTGTCTTACTCTCGGACACTGTAAACAAATCAAATGCCTTGTTTAAACTACCGATAGTGCAAACGGAGCAGCTTGGAAGACATAAATATTTGTGGCTACACCTGTCGCCGGGTGTCTCACCTCAACCTCCAGAAGGTGAGACAGCTGCTCGGCTTTGGTTTGCCGGAGCGCGTTCCCTGCGTTGGTCACAAACACCACAGGAACCTTGTATTTTCCATCGCCGTCCACCAGGTTCCTAAAACACTGTTTAGCTGCAGGGATGGGCGTCCGTCCACGTACCAGCACTCCATCAATGTCAAACAAAAGCCCAAATAAGCTTCGGTCCGGTTCACAGACATCCTCGAAACAAAAATAATCACAAGTTTGTTAGTACTCACTTAAGCAGACACTTTTCACCAAGTCACCTTTATTTATATGCCGCTTTATACAACACAGATTTCAAGCCGCTTTACAATGATAAACAGGAAAAAGTGACCAACTGTACACATAACACTCATAACAATCTGAGGTCAAAGGTCTTGATCAAGGTCACAATGGTGAGTTTTGTCTCAATGGGGATTTGAACCTACAACCTTCAAGTTACAGATAAAAATTGAGGCTCACATGCCACACCATCCCCTAATGACAAGGTGTTTCATCATACCAAACCTAAGACTGTTTTCTCATTTCCTGAAAAAGGAAAGTGAAACCTTGAGCACATCCACTCACACTTGCTGTGCTATTTAGGGGGAAAACATCCCACAGTAAAGAAATCCAGGTGAAAGTGCATATAGATCAATTGCAATATATATATATATATATATATATATATATATATATATATATATATATATATATATATATATATATATATATATATATATATATATACAGGTAGTTTATGGTCTAATTCTCTCTATTAACTGCTTATTACTAAGGTATTGTCTGTTTTATTAGTACTTATATAGCATATATTAATGCCTTATTCTGCATGACCATATCCTACCAATACCTGAACTACCTTACTAACTATTAATAAGCAGTAATTAGGAGTTTATTGAGCCAAAAGTCGTAGTTAATCATTAGTTAATATTGAGAATTGGACCCTAAACTAAAGTGTGACCATATACACTATAATATGCACTATTTTTGGCCCAAAAATGCTGTCTAGATAGGCAGTTTACTACGTTTTGAAACACAGCCCAGAAACTCATAACAAAACAACAACAACAACAACAAAGCTTTTTAGCACATAACACCACTCGTTGTGTTGTGTTAGTTGGTTCATGAGTATTAATGAGGGTTGAATTCTGGATAATAATAACGAGAATGAACTCACTGTGGTGTAGCGGCGCTGCGTCTGCGCAAAAGCAGCTGCATTAGTGACTTTCCTGCTCAGTCTCACGCCTCTCCATCCGGTTCTAAACATATTCAACATCTCTGAGGAAAAAGTAAAAGAAGAAACTAGACAATGTTTCTACTTTGACCTGAGCATGACTCCTCCTGTACCGCTGCTAACCATTAGCCCACATGCTATCGGCGGCAGCTGTCAAACATGTTTTTCTAGCTCTAAAGGCCACGTATAAAATGGCTCTTATCTAAATCAATACATGTGTGTTGTTGTGTGTCAGCAGGAAAGGGTACGTAAAGACTGACAGACAGGCGCCTGCTGCTGCTGGTGTTGTTGTTGCGCAATGCGCAGACTCAGAACGTGCTCATACTATGGCAAGCCGGTTTAACATTCCTTAAAACGTACTATTTTCATGTTACTGTAACCCCTCCTGTTCGAACCGCCCCGCTCCAAGCGGGACTCGAACTCGAGTCCGCCGGCATGAGAGTCGGACACACTAACAAGGAGGCTAAAGGCTGCAACCTCTAGCATCAGTCGCTAGAGCGTCTCTTGAGATCAGAGGAGTGAGGTTTACTCGCACAGCAACTACTAGCTGGCCTCCGTTACACTACTAGTACTTATTTTTTTAAAATACTAGTATCTATTCCATTAAGCACTAGTACTTATGCATTAGCTACTAGTGCTTATTCTTTAGATATACCTTTTTAAAAGTATGAGCAAGTTCTGAGTCTGCGCATTGCGCAGCAAGGGATGCTCAACCTGTGTTTCTGTGTTTGTCCTCTCCACCAATCAGCATGTGTGTGGTGGGAGTTCTGGCACAATATGGCTGCCGTCGCATCATCCAGGTGGTGCTGCACATTGGAGGTGGTGGCCCCTTCTATATTTAAAGCACTTTGAGTACAGTGAAAAGCACTATATAAATGTAACAAATTATTATTATTAAAAGATACTAGTAGTTATTCATTAGACACTAGTTCTTTTTTTTTTTTAGATACTGGTACTCATTCATTAAATACTGATACCTATTAAATTGGTATCAGTACTTATTTATTAGATACTAGTATTTATTTCGATATAAACTATTATTTTGTGACTGTTAACACATTTAAAATTTATTCAATGATCAACTATATCTATTCCAGATATCAACTATTCAGTTCCGACTAGTATGTATTCCAATTTTGACTAGTACGTATTTATTAATTACTAGTAGTTATTAGGTACTAATACTTATTTTTTAGACACTAGTTCTTATTCAATAGATGCTAGTTCTATGGCAAGCCGTTTTATCTTAAATTGTTCCCAGCGTTACTCGTCGTAATTGCATTTTTACTAGTAAGAATTCAATTAGAGAGCTCTACAATTCAATTCTTACTAGTAACAATTACAATTATAGAGCTCTATAATTCAATTTTTACTAGTAACAATTATGATTGTAGAGCTCTCTAATTGGAATTGTTACTAAAACTGAAGTAAAGAGCTCTACAATTCAGTTGTTGCTACTAAGAATACAATTGCAGAGCTCTATAATTCAATTAGAGAGCTCTACAATCATAATTGTTACTAGTAAAAATTTAATTATAGAGCTCTATAACTTAATTGTTACTAGTAAAAATATAATTACGACGAGTAACGCTAGGGTTGCCACCCGTCCCGTGAAATACAGAATCGTCCCGTATTTTCAGGAAAAATGACGCGTCCCGTATCAAAGCAATAAGGGACGCAATTTGTCCCGTATTTAACATAGGTCCAACCGCATTGTGTGAAGACACGTCCTATTCTGCCCCTAATTGGGTCGCTGCCGTCGTTGGTTTGTTTGATTGGTTTGTTTCAGGTTCACGGGCCGTGAATCACGGCCAATCAGTGTCAGAAGAGGAGGGGACCCCGCCTCGCCGGTTCTTTTCTATATGGGCAGAATCCATTTGAAACGATGGCAGAGGCAGGTCAAAATACCCCCCTCGCGTCCAATTTTAAGTTTCAGAGCAGAAATGCAAGCGGATGCAGAGGTACAGACGAGAGTGGGAAGAATTAAATACTTGTCTGGAAAGTGTCAGCGGCAATGAATACCAAGCCAATTGCACAATTTGTCGGCGAGTGTTTTCAGTTGCGCACGGTGGCCTGTCAGATGTGCGACAGCATGCATCGGGAGAGCAACATTCACGAAATGCAAGAGCTCACCGAAATCAAGGCACTGTTGCACAGTTCTTCATACCTCAAGCATCTCCTGAAGCAGATAGTGTAATGTTTTTTTTTTTATCACCTCAATTTTTTGATTGATAACGTTAGATTTCATATGCTGCCTATTAAGAAATAATGTTAATAATGTAGGCTACATTAATGATGTTATGGTATGATTTGTTTATTAAGGTTAATTTGTACAGTCAGACACAAGCATTACTTTAATAAGAGATAAGATATATATATATTTAATACATATTTAATCAGAATAGGACCTTTTGGTCTTAATCACACTTTGTTGGCCTTTGTTTTTTATTGTCATAGCTGTGTATTCTATATGACAACTTAAGTTGTGATGGTGAGAGACTGAGTGCATCTGTTCACACTGATTTCAAAAGCAGATATCCTATTATAATGTCCATTGGTATCAATCTTAATATATATACAAATTATGAAAACATGTTTTAAGTTATGATATACCACCACTGCACTGGCACACCATCAGGACTGTGGTCATCGTGGCCCAGAGGGGTGTGGTGGCTGCGCTGCGCAGGCGTCCCTTATTTTTCTGTATTGAAGGTGGCAACCCTAAGTAACGCTGGAACGTTTTTTATGCTGAAACGGCCTTCCATATTATAGAGCGCTCTTATTGTAATTGTTACTAGTAAGAATTGAATTGTAGAGCTCTCTAACTGAATTCTTACTAGTAAAAATGCAATTAGGACAAGTAACGCTGGGAACAATTTATGCTAAAACGGCTTGCCATACGCGCTCCATTAAACACAGACTTCCGGTTTGTAACCGGCGTGTTTTGAAAGTGACTCGAGTGAACGCTCACGAAAGGTAACTAATACACAAACATGTATTTTTACCACGAGAATATGATTTTATATGATGACTTAATAATGTGAGCATGAGGTAAATATTAGAAATGGCAGTTAGTTAGACCATTAACAACCGTTATTTTTATATTTTGATTTTATTGTACAGAACTATTTAAGTTACCGCATATCTAACAGGTCGATTAATAAACAAAGTAACTAAAGTGATCATTTAATCATATCGTTAATTTATTGGTCCAAATAAACCTGTATAACGCTTTGTTCGTTCAAACTCCCCGCCGCAAAGCGTCACCGTTTACATGACAACCATAAACGTGCATACTGATCATGTGTGGTCGAAAGAGTATTTATTAAGGGGATGTTTTATGAATCTTGATCTACTGCATGTTGTTTTTTATTTACTTTAATTTTAGAGTAGAGTTTGATCACCTACAGCTCATTATATTCCGGTGAAATTACCTTTTTAATTTAAATAAAATAATTGATTTATATTTTTTATGTATTTTACATTTTAATGTTATTTTACATTTAAGTTTTTTTATTGTTTAAGGACATACACTGTGGTGATGATGAATTCTCCTCCTACAAAAGAGCATAAAAGGTAAATATCGTGTGTGTGTGTGTATATTATATATATATATATATATATATATATATATATATATATATATATATATATATATATATATATATATATTTATTTATTTATTATTATATAGATTTATTTTTGCCGATGTTCTCAATACACAAGTGTGTGTATATATATATATATATATATATATATATATATACACACTTGTGTATTGAGAACATCAGCAAAAAATAAATAAATAATTGAAATCAAAGGATAAAAATATTTTGCATTCAAATGTATTTAATTTTTTTAAGACTTAAAGGGAAAAAACGATTTTATATAGTAATGACTATTTTCATTATTTCTACATCCCCACTCCCCAAATTCTCATTATCATAAGCCAACTAGAGATTATGCATTATGTTAATTAGACAATGAGTGCAAAGTGTATATATATGTAAATGTATTTATTTAATCATATTTTACAATATTGTTGACATATGCATGTATGAAGCATGTCTGAAATCCCAAATGACAGACTTTTAAGTGCTGAAGGTGCTCTCGTCCTCTTCCTCTCTCTGTGTTAGGGTCAGTCCAGAGCTCAGGCCGCAGCTCGAATCCCCGCTGCCCTCCATCCCTGAGCGTCTGGCGTACCTGCGGCCTTCCCGCGAGCTGCTGGAGTTCTACAGGCAGAAGGTGGCACAGTTTGACGGAGAACACGATGACCTGCTGCAGATGCTGGAGAAGTACCGGAGCACCGCGGAGGAGCAGGTCAGCCCTCTTCACCTGCATTGTGTCTCTACTCTCCCAGCTGGTGTGTGTACATGTAATGCGGTGTGTGTGTTGTTGTGCAGCACAAGTTGCAGTGGGAGGTCCGTCAGCGCGAGGAGGAGATAACGGAGCTCCAGAACGCTCTCAGTGATATGCAGGTGTATCTGTTCCAGGAGAGAGAGCAAGCGCTGCGACTGTACGCCGAGAACGACCGCCTCAAAATCAGGTCAATATCTGATATCATTATACAAACATGTTCACTGAGATGAGCACAAGGCTGAAGGCTTCGTTTGCTGTCACAGAGAGCTGGAGGACCGGAAAAAGATCCAGCATCTTTTAGCGCTGGTGGGGCCGGATCCAGGCGAGATCACGTATTTCCATCGCGAGCCTCCCAATAAGGTAAAAAAGAATACAAGGCAACCTTACTTTGATGTTATATGGCCATCTGTAAAGTATTATGCTTTATTTCAGTCTGCAAAGTTCTCATGCATTCAGTTTTATTTAGGTCACAATCCCTCAAAAGAAGATCCAGCCGAGGTCACATGAGGAATCAAAGGCGGCAAAACCAAGACCTGTATATGCAAAAGGTTTGCTTTTTTAAATGTTTAGTTGTAAAATAGTAAAATATTGATACAATTGTAGCTGTTGTGTGGGTGGATTGAAATCATTTTGAGATTGAGGACTCGTCTGGTCTATGTAAGAGAAGAACAGCTTTAACTTTACTTTAACAGCATGTGGTGCCTTTTCAAACTACAGCAAGCAAGAAATCGGCCAAAGAAGGAGAAGACAGCAGAAGTTCAGAGCAGTACAAGAGAGACAACCAGACATTACTGCTGCAGGTGTGTGTGTGTGTGTGTGTGTGTGTGTGTGTGTAGTGGTGGTGTGAGGGAGTGAGTGAGTGAGTGAGTGAGGAGTGAGTGAGTGTGTGAGTGGGTGGAGTGAGGAGTGGTGAGTGAGGAGTGAGTGAGTGTGTGGTGTGGAGTGTGTGAGTGTGTGGTGAGTGAGTGGTGGTGAGGTGGTGAGTGAGTGAGTGTGAGGTGAGTGAGTGTGTGGTGGAGTGAGTGAGTGAGTGGGTGTGGGAGTGTGTGAGTGGTGAGTGAGTGGAGGAGTGAGTGAGTGAGTGAGTGAGTGAGTGAGTGGTGAGTGGTGAGGAGTGGTGAGTGGTGAGTGAGTGTGTGGTGGAGTGAGTGGTGGTGAGTGAGTGAGTGAGTGAGTGAGTGTGAGTGTGTGAGTGTGTGAGTGTGTGGAGTGGTGGTGGAGTGAGTGGTGAGTGAGGAGTGAGGAGTGAGTGTGTGAGGAGTGAGTGTGTGAGTGAGTGGTGGAGTGAGGAGTGAGGAGTGAGTGAGTGTGTGGAGTGAGTGGTGAGTGAGTGAGTGAGGTGTGTGAGGAGGAGTGAGTGAGTGAGTGAGTGAGTGAGTGTGTGAGTGAGTGGTGAGTGAGTGAGTGAGTGAGTGAGTGAGTGAGTGAGTGTGTGAGTGTGTGAGTGAGTGGTGGTGAGGAGTGAGTGAGTGGTGGAGTGGTGAGGAGTGAGTGAGTGGTGGTGAGTGAGGAGTGAGTGAGGAGTGAGGAGTGAGTGAGTGAGTGAGTGTGTGAGTGAGTGAGTGAGTGAGTGGTGAGTGTGTGGAGTGGTGAGTGAGTGTGTGAGTGAGTGTGTGAGGAGTGAGTGTGGAGTGAGTGAGTGAGTGAGTGAGTGTGTGAGGAGTGAGTGAGTGAGTGGTGAGTGAGTGAGTGGTGGAGTGAGTGAGTGAGTGAGTGTGTGAGTGTGTGAGGAGTGAGTGGTGGTGAGTGAGTGAGTGAGGAGTGAGTGAGTGAGTGAGTGAGTGAGTGAGTTAGTGTGTGTTTGTGAGAGAGAGAGAGTTAGTGTGTGTGTGTATGAGAGAGAGAGTTAGTGTGTGTGTGTGTGTGTGTGTGTGTGTGTGTGAGTGAGAGCGAGAGTTAGTGTGTGTGTGTGTGAGTTTGTGTGTGTGTGTGTGAGGAGAGAGTTAGTGTGTGTGTGTGTGTGTGTGTGTGTGTGTGTGTGAGAGAGAGAGAGAGTGTTAGTGTGTGTGTGTGAGTGAGAGAGGGAGAATTAGTTTATGTGTGTGTGTGTGTGTGTGTGTGTGTGTGTGAGTGTGTGAGAGAGAGAGTTAGTGTATGTGTGTGCGCATGCACTCTAAAGCTGAAAAATATCAGAATCTAGACTTACTATATTTGTGTATGAATTAATTAAATATTAACTTTCTTAAATGTCTTTTAATGCTTAACAAAAGTAAGCAATTTCTGAGAAACTGTTGATATTTAAAAAACAACCCAAACAAAAGCGCTTGTACTCAAATCTGCAATTTTAGTCACAAATAGATGTGTCTTTATCACTTAGCTGAAGCAAGCAAAATTAATATGCAAAAAATAATGGAAGGTGACGAACGACAAGGTAACCATACTCAAGAGTATATACACAAGAGTTCTCCAGCTGCTCCAGACAAACAATGACACTCAAATCTGTCCTGTTATTAGAGCTAACATTACAATAACAGCATATCTTGGTTCTGTGAAACAGCACAATTTATGTTTATTCACGAATGGAGCAGAAACAATGCAACCTCTGCGTCTGTTTTCAGGCCTTCCCTCTAAAGTCTTAACTTTATCATAACCAGTGATATTCCTCTGAGCGTTCCTCTTTTGTAATGTCTCTCAGCCATCTCTCTTTCTACAGTCTTTCTTCAAATCTCTCTCTCACACCCCCTACTGCTGATTGGCTCTCTTTCTTTCCTCCATCATGAGTGGACACACCCCCTACTGCTGATTGGCTCACTTTCTCCTCCTCCATCATGAGTGGACACACCCCCTACTGCTGATTGGCTCTTTCTCTCCTCCATCATGAGTGGACACACCCCCTACTGCTGATTGGCTCTTTCTCTCCTCCATCATGAGTAGACACACCCCCTACTGCTGATTGGCTCACTTTCTCCTCCTCCATCATGAGTGGACACACCCCCTACTGCTGATTGGCTCTTTCTCCTCCTCCATCATGAGTGGACACACCCCCAACTGCTGATGTGTTGTGTTGTTCGGTCTGATCCACTTTCATCAGAGTTTCTCAGAATTCACTTACAGCAGCTTTAAATTAAAGCATCACTTAAATATTGTTAATAACTGAAATGCTTACTGTGTTAAATGGATGCTGTTCCTCCAATCGTCCAGGTGGAGGCGCTGCAGGCTCAGATGGAGGAGCAGACGCGGCTGGCTAAAGAGCAGGTGGAGGCGCTGCTGGAGGACAGACGCATTCACCTGGAGGAGAGACAAGTTCAGCACCAGCGGGACCAAGAGAGAATCACGGCCCTCACCGAAAAGTAAGTTCATCCCTTTTGTTTCAACAAAGCTTGAACCCAGAGTATCAAACATGAGTGTGACTCTCTCTCATATGGGGCGCTCAGACTCCAGCGCACGCAGAATCTGCTGCACGAGAGCACAAGGGATTTCCTGCAGCTGAAGTTCGAGAGTCGAGCTCACGAGAAGAGCTGGATGGTGGAGAAGGACCGTCTGCTGCGAGAGCTGGACTCCTGTCAGGAGCGACTGCGCGAGGACCGCAGTTTCCACGAGCAGCATCCGTCAGCAGACACACTGTTCATCACACAGCACCACCACGAGAGCAGCCAGACACACCGGGACGAGATCAGGGTCAGAAAAACGATGTTTTATTCTATATAGTTTGCTTTAATTCGTAATATCTTTGTGCTGGACAGATTGGTTTATAGGGAGCAGTCTTTATCCAGCTCTCACAAGTGCTTTTGTCTTTTTTACCCCCCCAACAGGCTTTGCAAGAGGAACTGAAACAGGCTCATAAACTGGCTGACATGTACCGAGATCAATGTGTGAATCTGGAGACGGACCTGTCCCAGATCAGAGAAGAGGGCGACGTGGGCCGAGAGATCTTCAAAGTACGCAAACTCTTACTACACCAGAAGAAAACAAAAAATGATTGCTTGCCCTCCCTCATGTATGCATGGAAATGTTTTAACTTCTGTGATTAAACGATGTTTTAGCAGAATTTTGAGTCATAAGAGCAGCCTTAACATCACACTAAATATCTCCTTTTATGTTCAATAAAAAAAAAGAGTTTGAGGTTGTTTAAATGTCAAACTAGCTTCTGAATTTTGTGTGTGTGTGTGTGTGTGTGTTCAGGAGCGCTCTGACAAGATGGCCAATCGCCTGCAGCTAATGACTCAGCGTTACGAAGCTTTGGAGAAAAGACGGGCCATGGAGGTGGAGGGATTCAAGACTGATATCAAACACATGCGGCAGAAAGTCAAAGATGTGGAGAAACTTCTCTTTAAAGTCAGTCATTGCTCTCATTTGCCTCTTCTATACTATACTATATACCTCTTTATTGTATATACACATCTTGAAAAAACATTTGTGCAAACCGTGGCAAGTTGGCTTGTTTTCAGCTACACACAAACAACGAAATTGTCTGATATCATTATACATCGATTTGGCATAACATTATGACCTAATATTGTGTTGATGCCTCTTTTGCTGCCAAAACAGCCGTGACCCGTTGAGGCATTGGCCTCCACTAGACCCCTGAAGATGTGCTGTCGTATCTGGCACCAAGATGTTAGCAGCAGAACCTTAAAGGGTTACTTCAGCGATTAGCATTAAGCTTTGTATCAGTTAGAAACCCAGAAGTATATTCAAATTATCGTACTTTCCCCCCCTCATATGACCCTGAGACGAGAGAATTATGTATTTTATTTCTGGAAAAATTCCTCAGATGACGCATATATCGTCATTTTGCGTCATCGGAGGAGTTTTTGGCCAGAGGCTGAAGACTACAGCCAGCAGGAGGCGCTATTCCCACGTTTTCAACATCACACTCACAGCACTCGGCTCGGGGAGCTGCGGAGATTCATGTAAATGGAGCGGTGGAGAGCAAAGTGAGTGTTTCAACTTTTAAAATGAATTCCTTCCAAAGACATGGACTGAAAATGCGCCAGACTGATCACGCGCTGTGAATGCAGCCGCAAATCCCGCGATTACCTCAGCGTGTGATGAATGTAATCTGCCTCCTGCTGCTTTTGTGCCGTGACACCCAATCGGCTCACTCGCATTATATCAAACAGACATGTTCAGTTTTTAATTGTAGTGTCTCTAACTGAACTGATTTTATGAACCAGTAAGCCATGCCTGGAGTAGGAGTGGACAGTGAAGCAGTGCATTCTAAATTGTTGTCTTTCATCCCCACGAGACAAAAATAAATTTTCTGTGTTTTCTCAGTCTAGAAGGCACAAAATTCAAAAATAATTTCATATTTCTACTACATTAATGACCGAGTTTAAATGCAAATTCATCTTCCCAGCGCTGAAGTACCCCTTTAAAGCCTTTAAAGTAGCAAGCAGGCGTCCATGGATCGGACTTGTTCGTCAGCACATCCCACAGATGCTCGATTGGATTGAGATCTGGGGAATTTGGAGGCCAAGTCAACACCTCAAACTTGTTGTTGTGCTCCTCAAACCATTCCTGAACCATTTGTGCTTTGTGGCAGGGCTCATTATCCTGCTGAAAGAGCCACAGCCACCAGGGAATACCGTTCCTTGAAAGGCTGTACATGGTCAGCAACAATGCTTAGGTGGTACGTGTCAAAGTAACATCCATGTGGATGGCAGGACCCAAGGTTTCCCAGCAGAACATTGCCCAAAGCATCACACTGCCTCATCTGTTTGATGGGACCACATGGGCCAGCCTTCACTCCCCACGTGCATCAATGAGCCTTGGCCGCCCATGACCCTGTGGCCGGTTCTCCACTGTTCCTTCCTTGGAGCACTTTTGATAGATCCTGACCACTGCAGACCGGGAACACCCACAAGAGCTGCAGTTTTGAAGATATGCATCACATCTCTCTCTCTCTCTCTCTCTCTCTCTCTCTCTCTCTCTATATATATATATATATATATATATATATATATATATATAAATATAATGCCGTATATTTATCCAACCCACTAACAGGTGCCGTGATGAAGAGATAATCACCTGTCATGTTATGCCTGATCTGTGTATATAAAAAAATTTGACAGACATATTAACTATTTGTTAGTCATTCATATTCATCATTAATAGTGCAAATCTATGCCTGTCTCTTTCACTAGTTGACCCTCAACGTGGGCCCTAATCAAGACCTGGCGATTCTCCACGAAGTGCGACAGACCAACAGGCGCACGGTAAAGGTCCAGGATGAGCTGAAGAACCTGAAGGGCAAAATCTACAAACTGGAGAACGATCTGAGATTCTGCTGAAGACACGTCATGTTGATCGATACAGGCATATGGAAATATGATCTCTAATCTTTATTGTTGGTCTCATGTTCCTCACACTATTCGACCAAATATCCATGATTTGGAGTATGAAGAACTCCTGAGACACGAGACTGGATGAACATTCTGGAAGAAAGTCGGATGTCCTAGAACTGAGTTTTTATTGGTGCATTTTCTATATTGGATAAATAAAGGTTGATTTTTGTATTCATTATGAAAGTGATCACTATTTTTTAACTGGTCTGAGACAATGATGAACAACATAAGGCCCATGTTCATTTTATCTTAATTCTCAAGACAAAAACAATACTGAAATATTTGGAAGAGACCGTACATATTTCAGTTGACAAAAAACTAAAACATACAGATGAATAACGATGAAAACTATCAAAAACACATTTTACTGCCCTGTATATTTAGTATGTGAGTAAAAATAAATGGAAATAAATAACGCATATATTTATATATTACAGTAATGAGGATAAAATAAATAGACGTTCTGGGGTAAAATATGCTCAATTGTCAAGACAATATCACACTGCAAATAACAAAACAAAAAAAATTACACATATTTTATTAACATTATGCAACATCTGAAATATGACCCCGTACATTAAGTTGCTAGATTCGCTCATACATTGAAACGATTCATCCTGAGCATAGCGAAGCGGTGACACGGTCACCCTCCAGATCATTGTCTAGTTTCATCTCATTCAAGTATAGCATTCATTTTCCAAAAAACAGCTCCAACTGAGATTTTGGTCATTTGAAATTAAAATATAGTATATTGCACGATAGTGTAGAACGTACCATTGTCATTACTTGGCAATAATATTAACGGTACAAATACTTTTTTATAATATGCATTGACTACAAAAACAGCCTAAAGTATATACAAAGTCAACTAAAAGCCACATTTAATGAAAGCAAGGGGGGACGCAACACTAAAAGCTGCCCTTCACACGTACCTCGAGACCTCAGTGACGCCCATATGGCTTCAACAATGACAGGCCGACTTAACATGCAGTTCATTTGCTCCTGAGGCACAAAAGTGCGTTGTCACTTCACACAAGATTAAAGTTCACAATCTGATTGTAGTGTTAAAACGTTGGCTCTTTCGGTGGTTACATATGGTGTTGGTTTCATTTTTACTCTAAAAATGTTGATGTGTCTCAAGGCTGCATTATTCCCGACCAGCAGGAACCAGCCTGATGACCGGGATTTTACAGGTGTAAACATATTCTACTTTGATAGTGAGCCGTATAACACTTGGGCATTAATGGCTGCTGTCAAAACCCTTCAAAACACCAGCTTTAGTTAACAAACTAATGTTTTGTCAATCGATATGCATGTGGTTGTCCACCCTCATTAGTTTGTGTCTGCGAGAGTTGATTGTGTTCACAGTGCGTCAGATCATGTAGTTCTTCTTGAGCACCTCCAGATATTGTTGAGTGGCTCTGCTCACGGGGTCCTTCTGCTCCAGGGACACATTCAGGTTCAGGTTTTGAGAGCCGGAGGCCGAACCTACGGGAGACAAACGGGCAGAACCTCCTTCCAGCTCTCCGGTCACTGAGAGAGAAAGAGAAGGACAGTTGAGTCACTTTTGAGTCCATGTCAACTAAATACAGATTCAATTTGCAACAACATCTCTGATGACGAGTGCGGGACAATCCGTCACTCACATGAGATCCACCAATAGCAAACCACAACCATCTAATCAATCCCACATGAACAAAATCAAGCCCCGCCCTACATTTGTTCTTGTTTGAGAAGCGTTTAACTCAGATATACATCACAATAGGGAATAAAAGAGTATTGCAACTTCCGATTCATGATATTAGAGATACATACACTCACCTAAAGGATTATTAGGAACACCTGTTCAATTTCTCATTAATGCAATTATCTAATCAACCAATCACATGGCAGTTGCTTCAATGCATTTAGGGGTGTGGTCCTGGTCAAGACAATCTCCTGAACTCCAAACTGAATGTCAGAATGGGAAAGAAAGGTGATTTAAGCAATTTCGAGCGTGGCATGGTTGTTGGTGCCAGACAGGTGGATCACAATCTGCTCAGTTACTGGGATTTTCACACACAACCATTTCTAGGGTTTACAAAGAATGGTGTGAAAATGGAAAAACATCCAGTATGCGGCAGTCCTGTGGGCGAAAATGCCTTGTTGATGCTAGAGGTCAGAGGAGAATGGGCCGACTGATTCAAGCTGATAGAAGAGCAACTTTGACTGAAATAATCACTCGTTACAACCGAGGTATGCAGCAAAGCATTTGTGAAGCCACAACACGCACAACCTTGAGGCGGATGGGCTACAACAGCAGAAGACCCCACCGGGTACCACTCATCTCCACTACAAATAGGAAAAAGAGGCTACAATTTGCACAAGCTCACCAAAATTGGACAGTTGAAGACTGGAAAAATGTTGCCTGGTCTGATGAGTCTCGATTTCTGATGAGACATTCAGATGGTAGAGTCAGAATTTGGCGTTAACAGAATGAGAACATGGATCCATCATGCCTTGTTTCCACTGTGCAGGCTGGTGGTGGTGGTGTAATGGTGTGGGGAATGTTTTCTTGGCACACTTTAGGCCCCTTAGTGGAAATTGGTCTTTGTTTAAATGCCACAGCCTACCTGAGCATTGTTTCTGACCATGTCCATCCCTTTTATGACCACCATGTACCCATCCTCTGACGGCTACTTCCAGCAGGATAATGCACCATGTCACAAAGCTCCAATCATTTCAAATTGGTTTCTTGAACATGACAATGAGTTCACTGAACTAAAATGGCCCCCACAGTCACCAGATCTCAACCCAATAGAGCATCTTTGGGATGTGGTGGGACGGGAGCTACGTGCCCTGGATGTGCATCCCACAAATCTCCATCAACTGCAAGATGCTATCCTATCAATATGAGCCAACATTTCTAAAGAATGCTTTCAGCACCTTGTTGAATCAATGCCACGTAGAATTAAGGCAGTTCTGAAGGCGAAAGGGGGTCAAACACAGTATTAGTATGGTGTTCCTAATAATCCTTTAGGTGAGTGTATTTTGTTGTAATAATGCCTCACCACAGTCCAGCTCCTTCGATATATTCTTCTCCAGCTCTGTCTGCATCTGTAACAGGAAAAGACAAACCTGTTTACACTTCTAACTTCATCTCATCAAACACGCGTGTCCTACAACAAGCAT
The DNA here is from genome assembly GCA_023029165.1 of Gobiocypris rarus. Classification (NCBI taxonomy): domain Eukaryota; kingdom Metazoa; phylum Chordata; class Actinopteri; order Cypriniformes; family Gobionidae; genus Gobiocypris; species Gobiocypris rarus. The sequence goes on along the minus strand of CM040913.1, from coordinate 6,104,250 downwards.
TCAGACACGTCACAGCGTTCACAATGCATCATTAATAATCGTACATGTCATGTTTTAGTCTAAATCAAGTCAAAATGCTAGCATAAGCCATTCAAAAGTTTGGGTTTTAAGTCTGCATTTATTTAATAAAAATATAGTAAAAACAGTAATATCATGAAATATTATTACAATTTAAAATAAGTGTTATCTATGTGAATATATATAATTACTCAAGTCTTCAGTGTCACAGGATCCTTCAGAAATCATTCTCACATGAGGATTTTTGTATTTCTGAGCAAACAAGGCCATAATATAACAGCAGATCTCATGCTAAACCAAAGGATTCACATGGATATTAGTGAAAGAAATGAGCATCAGTGTGACAAATACAGACCTGAGAATAGCAGAACATTAGATCTTATTTAAATATTCATGATTTTCAGACATAATGGGTACTTCATTAGTATGTATATTATCCACAGTGTGCCAATTTTCTGTATCCATTAAGTACCAGGAGAACCTAATACATTCATCAAAATGTGCATTATAAAAGCAGAGCACACTGCACAGAATACTGTATCCCATAATGCAGCGCACTTTACTTTACCTTCCATTTCCAGTGTGGTAAAAGAATTGAAACCAACCGTCACAAGTTACAATTTTTTTTTTACACCAAATCCTATTTATGACTGCTAAGCTACTTGCAGAATTAAATTTAATGAGGTCAATGTAGAATAAAACAGTATTTTCAATGTTGCACATTGCGGGGAAAAAATGGTAGGTAGAGTAAAATGTGTAATACCCAGCATGCAGTGCACTAGTATTTCATTCTGAACTGTGTTATTGTCTCCCAAAAACATTAGACATTAAAGGGTCAGTTCACCCAGAAATGAAAATTATCCCATTATTTACTCACCCTCAAGCCATCTTAAGTGTATATATAGAAAAATATCCATATTTATGAACAATAATCACTGGTCACAGAGGTCACTCTTCCACCGGAAATAAGCTTGTGTATGGCCGTTACCAGGAGCCAGTGATTATAGTTTATTAAGTTATAAATATGGATATTTTTCTTACACAAGCGCATGGCTTCGCTTCAGAAGGCCTTTATTAACCCCTGTTAACCCCTACCATACACTCCCATCATAAAGCTTGGAAAGCTTTTTGTAATATAATTCAGATTGTATTCATCTGAAAGAAGAAAGTCATATAAACCTAGGATGACTTGAGGGTGAGTAACTGGGCTAATTAAAATTTTTGGGTGAACTAACCCTTTTAAGCAGGTGTGTGTATGTGTGTGTGTGTGTGTTCTGATAGTCAGAGATCTGCACACAGCTACACACCTGCTCAGGTATCAGGCTGCAGAGAGGACAGGTGAGAAACAGACTTTTGAGCTAGAAGCTGAAGATATCAGAGACACAAGAGGTCATGAGTCCAGACAGCAGCCGCAGGAAAAACAGACGAGGAGGTTATTTGGTACGTTTATGAAGGGAAAGATAGTGGAAGGAGAAAACATATTGTTCGTTAGTTTTAGATTCACCACCATCTGATGATTTTTCACACTGATTCTTTTGTTGAAACGGTGGATCTTCTAAAGCTAACGGTAAGTATTAGATCATGGTTAATGTTGAATGTCTTGTAGGATTTGGAAACCTGCTCCCAGGCTAAAAGAGGAGGAAATTACTTCATGCAGCGCTCACCTTTGCCAGGTAGGCCTCTACGCGGTTGCTCTGGGATTCTCCTACCGTACCCAGCAGAGGGGTCCCCAGGCCCAGACTCCTGTTCAGGGGTCCTAGAGAGGCTCCATACGCCCCCAGAGAGCCCAGAGACGCCACATCGAGAGCGGGGCCTCCCAAACTGCCGTTCACTATACTGCTGGTGAGCAGGGATTTACTGCGCTGCCTCTCACTCAGGAGTTTAGTGTTGGCCTCCGCTAACCGCTCGTTCGACCTGCACATTATATAACAAAAAGACATTTAGTGACACTTTATAAAAACACAGAAATAAATCAATCAGCTAAATAAATTCTTATTTTTTTGTTTTTATTTAAAATTTTTACTTGGTAAATTGATGATAATCTCCTGCACCTGTCTTGATATGCTTTGAAAAAATATTTATAATTTTTTTATTTATAATTTTATTATTTTATTAATTATAAATGTATGTATAAATGTATTTTAGCATCACATTTTTGTTTAAACAATTTTCTGCTCTTCTCTTGATATGCTGTTAAGTATATATATATATATATATATATATATATATATATATATATATATATATATATATATAAACTATTATTTAGTTGATTTATATATTTGCATATATTTGATTCATATTATTATTTTTTGTCGTACTTGGTAAAAATATTCTGCACTTCCACTGATATGCCTCGAAATAATTCATATTTATTTATGCAGCTGTTTGTTTACTTGTTTGCTTAATAATATATGTGTATTTATTATTTTATGTTGTAAATTTATTATAATAATAAAAAAAATTGGTTAATGCAACTAAATTAAACTTCTGATTAAGTGATTGAGCTGTGATTATAATTCAAACAAACATTTATAAATATAATTGCAAGGACAGACTCCCATCATGCCTCTCACCTCTCCAGTTTGGAGGCCAGACTCTTGCGGAGGCGGAGCTCTTCGCCGTACAGCTGTCTGTAGCGCTCCAGCTCGGTGCGGCTGGAGTCTCTCTGAACCAGACTGTCCTGCTGAACGCTGCGCAAGCGGCTGAGCTCTCCCTCCAGATCCTTGATGCGCTGCTCCTGCTGAGCACGCTGACTGGCCTCATTCGCAGCTTTCATCTGCTCCAGAGCTTCCTGAGACGCCGCCTGCGTCTGACAAGTGAAACATACAAACAGTGCCTAAAACTTCAGAATAAAAATCATTATTTTAATTATCTTTTAAAAATATAATTTTCATATTTCAAAATATATAAAATATAAAACAAAACTTTGAACCTTGCATACAAATGGAATGAAATGCATTATGGTGCACTTAGGGTTGTGTACCTGCAGGAAGAGGTTGACCTCCTCTAGTTTGTGTCGGATCTCTTGTCGGGCTCTTTCCTCCGTCTCCCGGCGGTACTGCTCAGCCTGGCTCTGGTCCATCACACCAGCCTCCAGCTGCCTGCGCAGACCGGCCACCTCCTCCTCCAGCTGCCTCCTGCTGCGCTCCATCTGCTCGTGGTTTCGGCTCAGACTCTTCACAGACGCCAGCTTCTCCTTAAGCTGTCGGTTCACCTCCTCCATCCGGGAGCAGCGCGACGCCTCACGCTCGTAATGAGACTGAAGCTCATCCATCTGATCCAGAGGAAGGGTGACAACAGCATTGGAGGCAGGCAGAAAAGGGCACATAAAGGAGGAAATAAGAGACTCTTGCAGTCTTAACATGAGAAATAAGGCAGTAAATGGCTGAAGCTGAGACTGTACCCTAGTCTTCATCCTACTGACGGCGCTCTCTGACTCCAGTCGGTGGCTCATTTCTCCTCTGAAGCTGCCCACAGTAGAGTCCAGCTGTCCACCGCCCTGATCACGCAGCTGTTTCTTAGCGGTCTTCAATAGAGTCTTCAACCTAACATACAGTAGGATACAATGAATGAATAAATGAAAAAATGAATGAATGAATGAATGAATGAATGTATGAATGAATGTATGAATGAATGAATGAATGAATGAATGAGTGAATGAATGAATGAATGTATGAATGAATGAGTGAATGAATGTATGAATGAATGAATGAATGAATGAATGAGTGAATGAATGAATGAGTGAATGAATGAATGAATGAATGTATGAATGAATGAATGAATGTATGAATGAATGAATGAATGAATGAGTGAATGAATGAGTGAATGAATGAATGAATGAATGAATGAGTGAATGAATGAGTGAATGAGTGAATGAATGAATGAATGAATGAATGAATGAATGAATGAATGAATGAATGAATGAATGAATGAATGTATGAATGAATGAATGAATGAATGAGTGAATGAATGAATGAATGAATGAATGAATGAAGAGTGAATGAATGAATGAATGAATGAATGAATGAATGAATGAATGAATGAATGAATGAATGAATGAATGAAGCATTTATTTAGGCAATGAATATAGAGACATTCTGTATCTATGTGGTTATTGTTAACTAAAACTATTAAAATGGGTTAGAAATTAAAATATATATATTAGATGAAAACTTTTAGAAATGCTGGCTTGGCAACTAACTGAAATTATTATTATTTATTTAACAAAAACTGATAAAAATTATATATACAAATAATATATATATTAAAGTCAACATAAATATTGCCTATTTAATATATCCTATTTAATATTGATCCTATATAAATAAATGATATATATGTATATACACACTCACCTAAAGGATTATTAGGAACACCATACTAATACTGTGTTTGACCCCCTTTCACCTTCAGAACTGCCTTAATTCTACGTGGCATTGATTCAACAAGGTGCTGAAAGTATTCTTTAGAAATGTTGGCCCATATTGATAGGACAGCATCTTGCAGTTGATGGAGATTTGTGGGATGCACATCCAGGGCACGAAGCTCCCATTCCACCACATCCCAAAGATGCTCTATTGGGTTGAGATCTGGTGACTGTGGGGGCCATTTTAGTTCAGTGAACTCATTGTCATGTTCAAGAAACCAATTTGAAATGATTCAAGCTTTGTGACATGGTGCATTATCCTGCTGGAAGTAGCCATCAGAGGATGGGTACATGGTGGTCATAAAGGGATGGACATGGTCAGAAACAATGCTCAGGTAGGCTGTGGCATTTAAACGATGCCCAATTGGCACTAAGGGGCCTAAAGTGTGCCAAGAAAACATCCCCCACACCATTACACCACCACCACCAGCCTGCACAGTGGTAACAAGGCATGATGGATCCATGTTCTCATTCTGTTTACGCCAAATTCTGACTCCACCATCTGAATGACTCAACAGAAATCGAGACTCATCAGACCAGGCAACATTTTTCCAGTCTTCAACTGTCCAATTTTGATGAGCTCGTGCAAATTGTAGCCTCTTTTTCCTATTTGTAGTGGAGATGAGTGGTACCCGGTGGGGTCTTCTGCTGTTGTAGCCCATCCGCCTCAAGGTTGTGTGTGTTGTGGCTTCACAAATGCTTTGCTGCATACCTCGGTTGTAACGAGTGATTATTTCAGTCAAAGTTGCTCTTCTTTCAGCTTGAATCAGTCGGCTCATTCTCTTCTGACCTCTAGCATCAACAAGGCATTTTCTCCCACAGGACTGCCGCATACTGGATGTTTTTCCCTTTTCACACCATTCTTTGTAAACCCTAGAAATGGTTGTGTGTGAAAATCCCAGTAACTGAGCAGATTGTGAAATACCCAGACCGGCCCGTCTGGCACCAACAACCATGCCATGCTCAAAATTGCTTAAATCCCCTTTCTTTCCCATTCTGACATTCAGTTTGGAGTTAAGGAGATTGTCTTGACCAGGACCACACCCCTAAATGCATTGAAGCAACTGCCATGTGATTGGTTGATTAGATAATTGCATTAATGAGAAATTGAACAGGTGTTCCTAATAATCCTTTAGGTGAGTGTATATATATATATATATATATATATATATAT
>CM040913.1:5973629-6093629 GCA_023029165.1 Gobiocypris rarus | reverse complement strand
TATTCTGCCGGAGTCATCGCTTCCGCTTCTTCCGCTCATGCATTTGTGGGGTAACGCAGCGCTGTTATCATATTACATACATTTGTGTGTGTTTTAAGTTATGTTATAATGCAACTCTGTGGGAAATATTTGGGATAATGTAAGTACACAAGTCAACAAAACATAACACTGTTCTGGTGTACATTTTAATCTAAAGATCTTATATATTGTGCGTTTAATATGTATATAGAAATATAGAAAAAAATGTGGCAATTTGTGTTTCTCTACCTCTCTGTCATCTTTCTCCTGCTCTAGTTTGTAGTTCTGCTCTCTCAGCTCGCTGTTTGTCTTCGCCAGCTCTTTGCTTCGCTCCTCCACCAGGTGGACTCTCTCCTCTCCGTCGGCACGTAACTGGTTCAGCATTTCGGCAAAGTTTTGGTGCACATCTGTTACAGCTTTGTCCTTCGCTGTGCCCTTGTTGAGCGCCTCCTCCAGCTGCTGTCGTAGCAGCGCGCCCTCGCTCTGAGCCTGGGCCAGACGCTCCTGCATGGCTTCCAGTTTGGCCCCGGCACGGCTGGCTTGCTCCCGTTCGCTCAGTACCATGGCCTCCTGTTCTTTGAGTTTGGCCTGGGACTGGTCTTTCTCCCGGGCCAGAGTCTCCAACAGCACGGCCTTCTCCGCGATGGTGAGAGCATTGCGGTGACACTCGTTCTCCAGGCTGTTGGCACGTGCCTCGGCCTTGCTGAGTTTCTGGGAGAGGGACTGGATGGTGTCCCGTTGGGTGCTGGACTCAAAGATGTGCTTTTCCTGCGCACGCTGATGCTCCTCACGGTCTCTCTGGAGTATGCGCTCTGCGTCTGTGCGTGATGCCTGACATCTCTCGGCCTCCTGTAGCGCTGCCTGCAGTCGTGCCCTGCTCGCCTCAGCCTCTGCCTCCAGCTGCTGCCTCACCTGCCTCTCGTGCTCCAGTTTAGCTGTGATCACAGAGCATTCGGCCTTCAGCGCACTGAGCTGCCCGTTGTACTGGAACACGGTTTGGGCCAAGGCCTCCTCGCTCAGTTTCATGTCCCTGCGGGTGTCCTCCAGTCTCTCGCGTAGAGCGTCTCTCTCCTCCGACAGACGCGACTCTTCCTGCCGGCTGTGACACTGAGAGCGGTCCAGCTCGGCCCGGGTGCCGTTCAGCTCATCCTGAAGGGCTCGGTTTTGTTGCATCAACTCTCGCTCACGGTCTGATGCCTCTGTTAGCTGGGACATGGCCTGAAAACAACATCAGTAATTAACATGTGAAAAACACATTTTAGCATTGTTTTAAAAAGGCTCCTTAAAGCAGGATATGGCTTGATTGCACTAAAGTGATTGGCCTAAGTGCAGGTCATTAGGACAAAGCCTGAAAATCTGACCAGTCACATGTCAGAAAACAGGATTAGAGCAGTTGGGCTACAGAGAAGATCTGCTGACTAAGTTCACTGCTTATAAGCAGTAAACCTTAATCATGAAGTTCACCTATTTGATTTTCAAATATTTCATGAAATAAGGGAATTTAAATATTAAAATTGTTGTTCTCAATTATTTTTACATTATTCATGGTTTCAAATATGGGATATGACTGAAGCTGCAAGGCTATGATGTCACTGCAAATTTGATTGTCAAGCTATGATGTCACTGCATACGGTTCTATTCTATAATTACAGGTACATTTCTGCTTTTTCCAAAACGTTATATTCTTAATTATTTTAATCATTTGTTACTCATTGTCATGGATCACAAGATGGTATCGGCCATAACTATATGCATAGCTATGATGCATATGTGATTGTAAGGTTACGACATCAGTGCATGCGTGATTGTATGACGTCATTGCATATTTGACTGTAAAGATATTACTTCACTGCATATTTGACTACATGCATTTGTTATTTGCAATGAATACACTGACTGCTAACAGAAGTAGCACATTTCATAAAGCTGGTAATATCTGAAGTGACAGCGGTACCTCATTGTTCTTGTTGAGGTTTCGGAGGTTCTCCTCCTCAATGTCCTGCTGCTTACGCAGGTGATTGTTGAGTAACTCCTCATGTAGGGCACGAGCACTGCGCTCATGGGACAGGAGACGCTGAGACTCGTCTCGATCCTCCTCAAGCTAAACATGCAAACACACACACTATTTAACACACTGAGGTTACAGGGGACTGTAAAATCTAACAGTCTGCTGCTGTTGACCTGTTTGATACTGTTCTTCAGGGCTCTGATCTCCAGTTCCAGACTCCGGACTTTCAGCTCGGCTTTGTGGCGCTCCTCGGCCTCGGCTCGCTGCTGCTCCTCTTTCCTCTGTAGCTGCTCACGGGTTTTATTATACAGCATGTGAGCGCTCTGATGCTTCTCCTGTTCCTGTCTCAAAAGGAACCTTTCATGAGAAGATGGGGGAGAGAGAGAGAGAGAGAGAGAGAGAGAGAGAGTCAATGGCACTGTTCCAAACCCTGGTGAGCTGCCGCCCTCCTTCCACATGCATTGAGTTGAGCTCACTTGAGATTGTTCATGTCCGTTTCCAGTTCCAGTTTGAGATGTTCTAGGCTGGACTTGCTGCCTCTGATCTCATCCAGCAGGATCTTGAGCTCGTTGCGTTCTTGCTCCAGCTGAGAGGCTTTATCCGCCAGACGACTGTGTCTGTCTCTCTCCCTCTGGATTGTGCGCTCATACTCATGAAACATGTTTTGTAGTTTCACCACACTCACTGAGTCTACAGGGTGGACATAAGACACAGGAGACTTAAGCATACATCTTCATTTGCTGAAGAACTGATTATAGGTAACTTTGAGGGATAGTTCACCCAAAAACAAAAATTCTGTCATTAATTCGTCACCTTTATGTCGTTCCAAACCCTTCAGAAATGTTTCAGATTTCTGTCCCTCCATTGACAGCTACGCAACTACCACTTTGACGCTTCAAAACGTTCATAAAGAGATCGTAAAATTAATCCATATGACTTGAACGGTCTGGTCCAAATTTTCTGAAGAGATTCAATCGCTTTATATGATGAGTAGATTTAATTTAGTCTCTTATTCACATATAAACACTGATCAGCGAACATAAACAGAAGCTCAACAAACCTGCTTGATGCACGAGAACAAACCTCAAACATTCATGTAAAATGAGAATGAACCTCATTGGTTCTCGCTGAAGCTCAAACGTGCTGCGTAACACGAGAATGAACCTCATTGGTTCTGATGAAGCTCAAGCGTGCTGCGTAACGAGAATGAACCTCATTGGTTCTCGCTGAAGCGTAAACGTGCTGCGTAACGCAAGAATGAACCTCATTGGTTCTTGAGGAAGCTCAAACGTGATGCGTAACACAACAATGAACCACATTGGTTCTCGCTGAAGCTCAAACGTGCTGCGTAACACGAGAATTAACCTCATTGGTTCTTGAGGAAGCACAAACGTGATGCGTAACGCGAGAATGAACCTCATTGGTTCTTGAGGAAGCACAAACGTGATACGTAACGCCAGAATGAACCTCATTGGTTCTTGAGGAAGCTCAAACGTGCTGCGTAACGCAGAATTAACCTCATTGGTTCTTGAGGAAGCTCAAGCGTGCTGCGTAACACGAGAATTAACCTCATTGGTTCTTGAGGAAGCTCAAACGTGCTGCGTAACGCAAGAATGAACCTCATTGGTTCTCGCTGAAGCTCAAACGTGCTGCGTAACGCAAGAATGAACCTCATTGGTTCTCGCTGAAGCTCAAACGTGCTGCGTAACACGAGAATGAACCTCATTGGTTCTTGCTGAAGCGCAAACGTGCTGCGTAACACGAGAATTAACCTCATTGGTTCTTGATGAAGCTCAAACGTGATGCGTAACGCGAGAATGAACCTCATTGGTTCTTGAGGAAGCTCAAACGTGATGCGTAACACAACAATGAACCTCATTGGTTCTCGCTGAAGCTCAAACGTGATGCGTAACACGAGAATTAACCTCATTGGTTCTTGATGAAGCTCAAACGTGATGCGTAACGCAAGAATGAACCTCATTGGTTCTCGCTGAAGCTCAAACGTGCTGTGTAACGCAAGAATGAACCTCATTGGTTCTCGCTGAAGCTCAAACGTGCTGCGTAACACGACAATGAACCTCATTGGTTCTTGCACGTCAAGTGAACATGCTGGAGCTTCTGTTTACCACGAATAAATAAAAGCATACATTTAATCTGTTCATCAAACTGCTCAAATCATATGGATTAGTTTTATGATCTCTTTATTAACTTTTTGGAGCGTCAAAGTGTCAGTTAAATAGCTGTCAATGGAGGGACAGAAATCTCATATTAAATCAAAAACATCTTCATTTGTGTTCTGAAGATGAACAAAGTCTTGGGTTTTGAACGACATGAGGGTGAGTAATCAATGACAGAATTTTCATTTTTGGGTGAATTATCCCTTTAATAGTTTATTTGCAGCTGATTGGAGAAGACAGACTCACCCAGATGGCTCGAGTCGAGCTGATTAAAGAGCAGAGATGCATTGCGGTATCCAGACACGGGAGTCTCCAGCTCTTCAGTGGCTGTGTCAGAAGACTGGGTGAGATCTTCAAAATCATCCGCCATCTCCAGCTCTCCAGTGTTCTGCATAGGAGACAATAAAAGTCAATAAAACACAATGAGTGTCCTATGTTAAAGTCACAATTTTTGTGGAATATTGCAGTATTTATTATAAAAGATTTATCCATGGACATCATTATTTAAATTTCACGTGCCTTCATTATCTTTAAAGGGGTGATGAATTGAGAAACCAACTTTCCCTGGAGCCTGAGTCTTGTGTACAATATATTGCTCTGTGTCAGGTTGTGGAAGAACACAGTCGCTGCATAAGCTTCCTTCGGATTCTACTATTAGGAATGAGTTGTTGAACTTTATTTTTAATGAAGTTCCAGCTCACGTGGGGAAGACATGTACGTGTGTTCGCTTCATTTCACTGCGGAATCGTTTGTACACAAGTCTCAGGTGCTGGATTTGCAGACACATTGTTGTGCCTTCTATATTGGATTCAACAGGAATGGTGCAACAAACGTCTTTTTTATATGTAATGGTCGGCAGGCCTATGAATCTCAAATTGTGAAATAATATTCCTTTCTTGATCGGAGCGCGTGCGCACGTGTGTGTCTGTATGTGTGTGTGGTTCGTGCTTATCGACCGATCGGGCGGGCCATGTAATATATCTCATCCACCTGGAATATTATTTCTATATCTCGGGTGGATGAGAAATAAATCATTGTGTTTGTTTGATAAAGACGTTTACGAGCCCTGTGATCGAGAGAATCATTCCGGTTGCCGCTTTCAAAATGATCCCTCCCTAATGTGAACTGAACTGACAGGGGAGCTGAAGCTCATTAAATATGCAAATCTTATCCAATCCCAGCCGTGGGCGTTTACTTCCAAGTCTCCAGTGCGGCATGAGCATCGAAACCCAGCGTTCAGGAGAAAGCCTCAAAACCAGTCTAGAAAATAGCCTATTACTTTTTATTATAACAGTATAAAAATTTTTAAAAAGCCAGTTCATGACCCCTTTAATCATAATAACTTCCCATCCCTCTTCCAGCAACATTACTTCTCTGATGACGTGTTTACTTGAGCCAGGGCGGGGCAACCTGTCACTCACATGAGATCGACCAATAGCAAACCACAACCATCCAAAAGTCCCGCCCTACATTTTCTCTTGTTCAAGAAGTGGTTTCACTCAGATATACGTCACAATAGGGAAGAAAAGACTACTGTAACTTCTGCCTCTTAACATTTTACAGCATTAAAATATTTTTCTTCTTATTCTCAAAGGTGTGTTTGGTAACCCTGTCATAAACAAACACTCAAACACTACAGGAGTTACCTTATCAAGAAAGAAACTCACCTGCTCTTTCTTACGCCTTGAAGACGGAGACCTGTCAGAACAGAGGGGTACGGAAGAGAAAACATGATTTTAGACAAGTTTATGTTTGATCAGACAACAACAGTCTACCAGAGAGCAAGTTTGGTGCTCTAAAATGAAGATATAATGCAGTATTTGCTTAAAAATGTTATGTTATAACAAGGCCTGAGTGGAATCTGCACTGTTTTCATTTGCTTTCTACACTGATTGTGGGGAAAGTTGAGGAATTATTTAATGATGTCGAATGAGCTCAACAAAAGCACACAGTATTTTGATTGTTAGATAAAAGACTACTAAAAAATTGTTAGAATTCCTTTAGCACAGATTCGGTTCAAGTCAAGGTATACTTCTAATGTTCCTGCTGCAACATATACAAAAATCTGTATTTGAAGCTGCATTAAAAAGCATATAAATACTGCATGTATACCTCCTGTCCTCCTCCGACAGCTCACTTAAAGTACTATCATCAAAGACAGACTCGAGGTCTCCGTTATGGCGGGTCGCAGGCCTGGAGGGTTTTCCCTGCAGCGGGGGAGCTACACAGAGATTTCCCGCTTGGCTACCTACAGTTTTCTTTTCCTCCTCCTTTTCATCTTCATCACCATGCGGTGGTGCCCTGTCAGTACTGGAGGTGCACAGATCTCATCATGAAGTTGAAATGAAAGATTTAATCAAAATAAACAAATGTCAACTTCACACCCTCCACCAGGGAAACACCCAGAAAAGAAACAGGCAACGATGAAGCAAAATCAGAGTCAGCAAAGGCCCGATTTTGCTGTGTTTTACTTAGAATAAAACATAACAGACTGACAAATTAAAAATATAACACGATACTTGTATACCGATAGCTACAGACTTTGTTTTTGATTGCATGCATATTCTTTAGAAATAGAATTAAAACTAAATCTATCAGGCTGTTTGCTGAAAGCCCTTTACTTCAAGATGTCCTCAGTCATTTTTTTCAGTAATGTTTGAAGCTCTGCTTAAGCACACAGGAAAAAGGACTTCCAGAGCGAAATAAAATTAAATAAAAATAATAAGCATAGTTCTTTAATAGCTATGTTCCCATCCACTTATTTTTATGCAAATTTGGAGATTCGCAGAAAAAAACCTGGATGGAAACACAAAAATCCGCATAAATTCTAAAAATCTTTAAAAACATATGTGCTCAAAAGAGGCAGATACTTTTTTATAAACTACAATGGAAACACATTTTCTGAATAAATTAAAAACTCGCGTGACTTTGCCTCGACAGAGCATGTGATTGGATAACTGAACTAGCCAGCGGACCAATTGCATCACAGCATCTCAAATGTTGGTTTGGTCATTCTGAAAAGCCTGAGCCAAAGTCTGTCATCAGAATGATTTGGTTCAATAACCTTTTAGAAGCGTCTCACGCGATTGCGTTCCTAAACATCAGGCATTCGAACGCAAGAAAACATGGCAAAGTTTACTGCGTTTCGTCTGCACGCTCTGAGACGCAAGTCACTTAAGATGTACAAAAAAAGAGCCACAGTGGCTTCCCTGATTGCAGCAGTTTCCATTTTTATTACAGATATTGTGCACCAATTTCCCAGGAAGTGGCAATTTTTTGTTCTTGAACACATGGGGCTGAAACGCTGCTTTATTTTATGCGACATTCCCATTTTGAGCACAAGTTACATTTGCAACTTTGGATGAAAGCATAGCTTATGTGATCGGATCAAAAAGGAAATTCTCCCTTTACATTAATTTCATCTAGTAATGTGACATGTATACCTTCTTGGACTTCTTGTTAGATGTCTTGGTGAAACACTACCCTCTCTTCCTAAAGACCTGCCGTCAGCCATCCCTTCCTGTTGAGGTTTTGGGTTCCCAAAGTTGGTGTCAATTTTCTTCCCTTTTCCTTGGTCAAGTTCAGCTCGTTCTCTGGATCCTCCAGTATCCCATAAAGCACTGGTCTGGTGTTCTCCCCTCATACCATCGGCCTGTTCCTTACCACCCTAAACAAAAGATATTAAGGAAAGAACATTGTAGATTTAAACAGACTTCTGCGAAACGTTAACGAATTGATTTAGTCAGTTGATCATGCAAAACATTCATATACTGGACAAAACACCACACAATACAGAATGTCTTCTTTTCTTACTTAAAAAGAAGCGCTAGCAACATAAAAACACTTCAAGCCAACGTCAACAGAGAAGTTCCAACCACAGAGGGTTAAAAACGGTGGTTGAAAACTCATCAGTTGAGACATAAAAACACAGACTAACACTAGCATGACAGATCTTCAGGAAGATGAGAAGAGATCTTCAGACAGCTGAAGGAAACCATCCTTGGCACACAAGCATACGACAGATGAGGTGTGAACTGACGCCCATTTGTGGCCTCAAGTGAATCATTTGACACCAGTGCATAAAATTAACTGATAAATATTTAATAGAGTGACAGACTGGATTCAAGACAAGTGCTGGTCAGTTCACACTGACATCTTACAAACATTAACACAGACACAGGCCAAGATGGAACAATGGACCCCATGAAATCAAGCTTAATGTCTTTTAGCATAGTATACATATGAATCATTAATTGATTAGTCAATGTTGCTGGATACGTTTGTCTAAAACTAGGGATGCACGATATGAACATTTCGTCTGATAACGATAACTCTATATATTCGAAAGCTGATTACCGATATATTGGCCGATAAATCTAAATCCACATTTTTATATAATTTTTGAGAGCCATTAAAAGCCATCACCCAAGCACACAATTTTGATGCTCTCATTATAAATATTATATAGCCTGTATGACAGACTTGTCCTGCATATGTTGCACTTAATCGTATTTCCCTTTTTGAAGTGATTTCAATCATATTTCAAGCAATTCAAAACCATCATGGAGAACAATTTGCATCTGAAGTGTCTCAGCTGAAGGAAATAATACATTATTTATCGGCTTTAATATATCAGCCCAATTTTATTACGATAACAATAACACTAAAAACGAACATATATCGGGGGCCGATATATTGTGCATCCCAATCTTAACCGGTTATTCTTGCACAATGTGAACACTACGAGCACAGCACAAATTATGGATTTGCCAGGCGTGATATAAACTAAAAGGTGGCTATTAAAAACAGGCCCATCGATGTACGCATTCCCAACTTTCTGTTTTAACAGGAAGCATGTTAATAAACAAAAGAACATTGCAGTTGTCGATTTCATGCAGTGTTGTCATTGTTAAAGAAAACTATGAAAAAAATCTGTAATGAAAAACTGGAAAAACTTAAAAACTTTAACTTGACAACTTAAAAATTTGAAATGTTGGCAAATAACTGGAATAAATAAGTTTAAGTTGAGGTACTAAAATAGCTTAAACTGAAATAAAGATAAAGCTATTTAGAAATATAAAAAAAGCAAAAACGAATAAAAAAGCATGTAATAAAAGTACTTAAAAACGACATCTGAAAATATAAACATAAATGCTAATTCAAAACATTAATAAACACTGTAAGATTATATTGAATAACAGATTTCATGGGGTCTTAAAATGCAAAAAGAATACAAATGAACAAACACTGGAATGAGTAGAAATGATATAAAACATGTTGACAAGACAGTAGCTCTGCTTCAAAAACTAGTGTGCTGCCTTGCTGACTACTCCCTACATAGGCAGCGGCCTTCAAAGGCACCGTGCAAATGACTGATTTGAAAAGATTTAAATATATAGATAAAACTTTCAAGAGACTTTCTGTACAGAGTTAGCATGTTGCTACGCTAACTACGCAAAATTTCAATAATAATATACCAATACATAGAGAGCACATAAATGATTGGTTAAATTAGATTTAACTACTTTATCAGTAGGTTCAGTACTGTATAAAATGGGAATATTTACAGTTTTACAATTACACTACTTAATTGTTTTTCTATGTGGATGCGTTAAATGCAATGCATCGTACCATAATCACATATTTACAGATACAGTGTCAACTTAATGACAAATACGCTTTTAAAATACCCATCTTTGGTAAAACAATGCATCTCTGAAGGGAGCATAATTTCACTTCTAACCATTTAATGTTTATGATGCCTTAACATTGTGTCTAGGTAGGCAGCTCACTAGGTCTGGAACAGAGCTAATGATTAGCGTAACTAGAGATAGGGAAGAGTTGTGTAATTTGCCCAGTGTTATAAGATGACAGAACAGACGGAGATGTGTTTTTGAAGCTGGAGCTTTTCATAGACCTCATATTTTGAGTTTACATGAATGAAGAACAAGAAGACAGAGGCAAAACTGAAAGTCTTCATTTGTTATACAAGTTTGTCTGAGACTCCTCCCGGGGTCCTACCTCAAGTTTGGACTTCCACAGGCCCTCGTCAACCTCACCGGAGTCGGAAGAGGGCACATCTAGAATTTTAGGTGGGACTTTCAGCTCATTCTCAGCAGGTAATGGAGATCTGTGAAGTTCGGCAGGTTCTTCTTCTACATCGCTTCCAGATTCTCGTTGACAGTTTTCTTTGCTTTCGCTGTTAGCTCCCTCGTTATGGTCAGTGCCATCTGCTCGGTTCTCTGGCTGCTGGGTCTCATCCGTTAGGGATTCTGGGATGATTTGAGGGCCGTGTTGATCATTGGGAAGCTCTGTATCGCTGACCTCAACACTAACTGTGCGGTGGACGCTTTCAGACTGGGAGTCCTCCAGACCAGACTCTCTCTGTTCAAGGATGGGCAAAAGTATGGCACTTCTCGCCCGGGCAGTGGGCCGCACTATTGGCTCCCCCTCTTCCTCACTGGAATCATTCTCTTCCTTTTCATCTTCTTTTTTCTCCTCTTCATCATCCTGTTGTGTTTCTGTCCATTCCTGCTCCAAAAGGTCACCCGGTTCCTTGTGCTCCAGTTCTCCGAACTTCTCTTTTAGTTCAGCAGCCACATTTTTGTATTGGGACTTGGTCTCCTTTTTGTCGTTCTCCACCCAGATTTTCTCATAACGTTCCTCCCAGGGAATCTCATCAGTTTTCTCCTCTTGTTCGTCCTCTCTTAGAGAGGTTGGGAGCTTCAACGGTTCATTAGATAGCTTATTTATGTTTACAGAAGACGTTTGTAATGCCTCTCTTGCCTTTATTTGCATAATTGGACAAAAGAATAGAATTAACAATGAAAAAACAAAAATCAAGTCTGGTTGACAAGGACTTCAGACCAAACTTTGGACACATGCACTCGTGTAGACATTTAAAACTGTATCACTGTCACAAACACCACATTTAACTAAAATAATGCACAAAGGAATGCACATGGTGACACTTGGACCAAATCCACTGAATACAAAAAACACTGTAGCTTTCAATTATACCTAAAGCAAAAAACTGCACTTTCAGTTTTCCCATTTTAAATAAATTAATAAAATGATAAAAACCAGATTAAGCTTTTCATTTCTGAAAAATAATAACGGTGACATAATTAAAAAAAAAAAAATCTTTTATTTCCCTTTTTAGTCAACATACATGTAAATTATAAGTTAATTAGTAGGTGCGGCTACTTGTGCTTTTCTTGAGATTGTAGTGAAAATAAATTAAAACAATTTTTATTTTTTAATTTGACAGGGACAATGCATTGTGACTGAAAATTAAAATCATTCAAATAACTGAATTATCTTTTTTATTTCGGCACATAGTTTGCAGACATTTTCAATCATGTAATGCTTAACCAGGTTTTCAGCTTTATTTATTAGTTTATTTAAAATTGGCAGAAATGCCTTCCATAGTTTATTAAATTAATTCTGCCCACCTGATCTGCCTTTTCACTTGAGTCAGAACTGTGTTCACTCTCATCATCTTCAGCTTCGGGTTCCTGCTGATGAACTGAAGAGAAATTTAAACACATTACTACACAATATAAAACACAGTGGCGCATGGCGCAGGTGAACTTAAAGTGTGTCCGAATCCACTTTTGATAGTTTAACAACAGAAAAAACGGTTGCTGCGTCAGGCACATGGTCCAAAATGGTTGTCCCTAGTCTCTTAATGAGTCGTGGGTGTGTTTTGGGGCGTGGTGTGCAATGAATCAGAGTCTCATCTCCCCTTCCCTTTAAAAGCCAGTTGCACTCACACCACAGCGGATTCGCTATTTACATGGAAAGCTGAACGCTTCTCCAGAATCCTTTTATTTTAAATATTTATAAACGTCCCTGTGTGTGTAATAAGCAGAGTGTACGTGTGTTGTGCACCGACTATAGGCACATATCACTAACACACTCTTTAAATAACACAATAAAAACTGCGCTATTGACTTTAGAGCAGGTTTTTGTTGGTCAATGGCACAGTCGTTTTCAGTTCCTCAAAATAGCAACACGCCAACAATGCACCTGAACACACCTGGTTTTCAGACTAGCACGCCCATGGGTGAACAGATGCGCCGGTGCATTTGCTATTTAAACAACGTGGAGCTGGACATGAATGTTAACTGCGTTGGAAAAAAACACTTGCGTCGCGCTTGGTGTGGCATTGTATGGGTGTATGATAGGGCCTTGAATGTTCATCTGTACATTAAAGAGATTTACCTGCGTTGGGCTCAGTGACGTTTGGCAGTGACTTTGTCGTCTTGGCTGGACTGGAGTTGTCTGTATCCCAGTCTGATTCTGTGTATCAATAAATCATTTACTTTTGTTTTATTTTTGTATCAAAAATTCACTATAAATGGTTTCATTATCATCAAGATTTCTAGTTTCACCTTCACTCTCTGGCCTCTGATTCGAGTCCAAGCGCAGTCGTGGCAGTGGTCGTGGCTTTGAGCTACCATTTGGATTGAGAGATCGTGGACTAGGAAGAGGTTGTGTGCTTGAGGTTGTGGGTTTTTGTCTCTCTGGACTGGTTTCTTCATGTTCCCTGGTGTCCACTTCCTGCTGCTGGGGTGTTATGGGTTGTGCAGAAGCTGTTGGGCTTTCAAAGAACGGTTCCTCCTCCAGCTTATGAACTGGGAAGTTCTTACTGGCCTTACTGGTGGTGCTGGCGGAGTCCCAGTCTGAAGCATCTACGAGAAATAAACAAAAACTGCAAATCGCAAACCCAAGAGAGATCTTCACTGCCAGTGTTGAGCCTTTTCACTGACGTTCTCACTGAAGATCTATCAAAAGCAGATTCACAAAAAGTATTTTTTAAATATTAAATATGTACTTATTGTCAGCAATTTTGCCCTTTGTTAGAAGAAAGTCAAGAAAAGTACAGGAAAATGGGAAAATGGCAAGCTGGAGTGAAACTTTTGTTGCCCACAGTATATGCACTAACTGCTAGGCCACGGCTCTGATGTTAGCAAGCATCAGGAGAACTATTAATGTCCAACGGAGGTACACAGAGCACAAGCGCTTGAGTATCTGACCTGGAGGGCATTGGCGATTTGCTTTTGTGTAAAATAAGACAAAAACATGAAAACATCAGACATACAAAACACACATTCAGTGCAAAATTTGAAGATTGATTTAAGAATGTTTTAGTGAAGCAAAAACATCAAGATTACCTTCAAGATCGTCAGCATCCCCCAAACCAAGTTCCTCCATCAGGTCTGCAAGAACAGAGAGTTTTAATCAAGAAGCCAAACTTGTTACAAATGTGTTAATAAAATAAAATGATGAGATGACCTGTTTTCTTATTGGCTTCTTTTGACTCCATCAGCTTACTAAGAACAGACACGGTCTCTCTTTTGATCACTTTGGGCTGTGAAGAAAAATGTTTCATCTGTTATTAAATTAAAAAGTCACAACAAAATATTTATATTTATACATTTACATTAACATCTGATGCCTTCATACAAAGCGACATATATTGCATTGAAGGTATACATTTATAATCTCTTTTTTTATTAAACTGATCTACTATTTAAGCTATAGGAGTACATTCATATTTTATTATAATTAATATAAATATAAAATAGTGAACTATTATATAATATACTATAAATAACATTAATTTATCAATATTAGTATAACTATAATATTATAATTAGTGCTGTCAATCAATAAAAAAACAAATTAATCACAAATTTAAATAAAAGATTAATGAAGAAACATCTTAGAGAGTACATTTAAATATTTGTTGTAATGGCATATTTTTATGATTGAAGGCCAGTATCACTGATACCAATACTGATGTCTATATTATTATTTTTATGATAGACATTCAACATTACAGTATAATTTAAAGCTTTATCAATTTCAACATTTATTAGGCTTTAAAAAAATATTTTTTTAATTTAAGTGAACTAAAAACAATCTTCACATAAATCCATTATAATAAATGTCATATTTACTGTTATTTAACTTATTTAAGACTTTTGGCACAATTCTGTGTGTTATTGTTCGTTCAACCATGAAAGAAAACTCAATACTGGCGCGCTGTCTATGGGTTGTGTGTGTGTGTGTGTGTCAGGACAGCGTGTTCTCTTTTGTCTTGTTGTGCTTGAATGGTTTAAAAGCATTTGCATGCGTAAGAGCTCCTGTAATGCTAGCCCAAGTATGACAGAAATCGTGTTAAACTGGAAAATGAGTTGCATGCGTTAACCAACAAATTTTTACAGCACTAATTATAATATTAATATATTTATCATTGCAGCAAAGCATTGAAATCCTTTGAAATTCTGCCATTTTTCATCTGAAACTACTTAACATAGAGAATCCATTCAAACTTTGTTTTGTAGATAATTTCAGTCTTAGATGTGCTGTGTTGTATTCTATATTTCAAAACAAAAAAAGTATGATTAAACTTTAAATATCCCCTACTGACTATGACAATATTTAGCCTTCACAATCTAATTATTAATGCATTTGACCAAAAAAACTGCATTGCAAAAATTGTTTCCTCATTCATGAAATACAAATCAAGTTTAATAAATACAATTTACAAATAAAATGATGCTTACTGGTATTTCAGTTTCCTTCTCTTCAATATCATCCTCATCATTTCTTAAAACTGAAAGGCAAAAAAAATGTAAAAAATATCAACTCCCCTAAAAACATAAATATCAATGGACAAAGACAAGCCTCTGTCTGGCGAGTGCGCAGGCATGTACATGCAGGGATAAAGGTCTTCCATGATGCCCGTGAACTGGGGTTTGACTTCACAGGCATTTAACAGGAAATAATTCTGCAGCATTTAGCAACAATGTTAATTGTAATGAACTCATCTTGTAAACATGAGCAACAGTAATGGAAGCAAATATTAGTTGAGCATCATGCCATGTCTCATCAAATGCCATGAATGCACAGATGACAACAGACGCATAAAACAAGAGAATCCGAGGACAAGATGTTAATGTGACGGCTGGAGACACTGCAGGGGATTATGGGGGATGATTAATCCAGCAGGACAACAGCAAATCATAAGGCAGATCAGAATGCCTACCCATCGGCCTGCAGCCTCCTGGCTGGCCTATACTTCTCAATAAATTAACATCCCTCCCTCCTCTTACGAAGGAGGGAACGTATAAGAAGTCTACAAAAGAATTCAATGAGATTATGAAATGCAAATCTACAAATAACCTTCAATTACATTATTTAGCAAAGCATGTAAAAACATCTGTTAAGCAGAAGCAATGGAAAATGTCAATCCTCTCTGCATATTTTAAGCATGAAATGGTTGCAGAAGGCTATACAGACAAAGCTATTATGGCATTACACTCTAAAATGCAATCATGTTTTTATATAACAAAAAAAATAAAAATAAAGACATCACTCCCAATGCCAAACATACCTTCAGTGTTCTCCTCACAAATACTGGACATGGATTTGTGTGATTTGGCAGGAGTTTGTAGACCACTTGCCTGCTTTTTCCACGGGCTCTCAGAGCCAGACTGTTATGGGTAAAAATAGACAACATTACAGAATGAAATGCAGTCACAGATGACCTTAGGACAGGGGTTTCCAACCTGTTTTTTGACCCTCAATGTTTATTATTTCACATCCATAAAACAACTATAAGCGTATTGTTTAAATTAATTTAATTCCTAATTTAATCAATTCAATATAATTATTAAGTAATTCAATAAAACAATTAGTAATTCAATAAATATAATTGTTTACATACTTTGTATTTCATTATTTAATAATTTTAATTAAATATAACCACAATTTATTTAACTTATTTAATTTAAGACTCTCATATCCTTTTTGTTTAACAACATTATATTTAATTTAGTTTGACATCAGCATTAAAGGGTTAGTTCACCCAAAAAATTTAAATTATGTCATAAATTACTTACCCTCATATCGTTCGACACCCGTAAGACCTCCGTTCATCTTCTGAGAACAAATTAAGATAATTTAGTTGAAATCCGATGGCTCAGAAAGGCTTCCATTGACAGTAATGAAATGTAATTTCCTCTCTCAAGACCCATAAAAGGCACTAAAGACGTCGTTACAAAGTCCATCTCACTACAGTGGTTCTACAATCATTTTATGAAGCGACGAGGATAGTTTTTGTGTGCTAAAAAAAACTAAATAACGACTTATATAGTGATGGACCGATTTCAAAACACAAAGCTTCGGAGCGCTATGAATCATTGTATCGAATCAGCGGTTCGGAGCACCAAAGTCAGGTGATTTCAGCTGATTAATAGCGCTCCAAAGCTTCGTGAAGCTGTGTTTTGAAATCGGCCCATCACTATAAGTAATTATTTAGTTTTTTTAGCACACAAAAACTATTCGTCGCTTCATAAAATTATTGTAGAACCGCTGTAGTGAGATGGACTTTGTAAAAACGTTTTTAATCCTTTTTATGGGTCTTAAGAAAGGAAATTACATTACATTACTGTCAATGGAAGCCTTTCTGAGCCATCGGATTTCAACTAAAATATCTTAATTTGTGTTCAGAAGATGAACGGAGGTCTTGCGGGTGTCGAACAACATGAGGGTAAGTAATAAATTACATCATTTTCATTTTTGGGTGAACTAACCCTTTAATACCACAATTCCACAAACCTTGCAGTTCCATCACAAACCTGTAGGGGATTGTGATTCTGTACGCATAAAATGCATTACTGCATGGAAATTTCACCATCAGCTTTGTTTTGTTTAATATGCCTTGCAACTGACCTCTGAATCCCAGGGAGAGTCGTCATTTTCATCTTTTTCGAGCCCCAATTCTGAAAGGAAATCTGGAAAAACATGCACATCTAGTCAACATCTAGTGCTTTATATATATGGTCTCAAAATAACTGGCAAAATTCTTGAAGTAAAAATCCTTCAAACCATAAACTATGAAAATGTACCTCTTCGCTTGTCTTTGCTACTAGAGCCACCATTTTGAGAAACATTAGACTTTTCACACATTTCCTCCGGTTCTTCCCTCTCATCCTCCTCTTCTTCTACATCCTCCTCTTCCTCATCCTCTGTGGATGCCTCTTCCTGTTAGAAGAAGATGAGTTGAAAGCCAACAGTATTTTACACTCAAGGCAATCAAAAAAGTAGTACAATTCAATGAGATTAGATACATAAAAGAACAAATGACAAGACAATTGGGATGAGCAAGAACAGATTTGTCAGGATTGCATCTTGAGTGTCTCCAACCCATAGCTACCACATCTAGAAGCTACAACTACAAACCCACAAATCGCCACCTCCTATCCACAAGCTACAGGTATCGTCTACGGAGTACCTGTAATGATCCTTGCTTTGAACGTCTTTCTTCCATTACAGATTCGTTATCAGAGTTCTGCTCATGCAACTTCTCAAGTTCTTCCTCCTTACCATCTTCTCCATCAGAATCAGAAGTGAGATCAACTTCATCTATGACGGTGTAGGGGATTTCTTCTTGAGGAGCTGGTTCTGGTTCAATGACTTCTGTTAAACGTTCATCTGCAAACTCTACCGAAATGTCATCCTCAAGATGAGAATTAGGGCTTGAACGTTGAGATTCTGGATTCATAACTGCTTCCTGTGACTTTCGATCCAAATCCTGCGGTACAAAAGTTGAAGGTGAAAGACTGTAGTGTTGGGGGCTTGGTGAGCGGCTTGGGAAACATGAGTTTTGTGGACTAGTTGCAGCTGAATGTTGGTGGCTAGGTCCAGCAGATTGCCTTGGACTTGACGTGTGCGTCGGACTAGGGTTCGTTGGGGATTTTGGACTGCTTGGAACTGGGCTTATTGATTTTAAAGGATTTGGGCTATCTGAGAGAGATCTCATCAGGAATAGTTTTTCCAATTGTACTGGACTCAATGTGGCTGAACGTTTTGGGCTAATGTTGGAGAGATCTGGAGACTGGGGTTGACTTGCATCATCAATACATCCATCTTCTTCCAACACAGATTCATCACCGGATGCATCAGAGATCTGATCTATTTCAGAAACTTTGACTGAACCACTTGCAAAGTCATATTGCATTTGCTTCACTTGGCTGTCTTCCTCTAGACTTATACTGTGATCTTCATCACTTTGACCAACAATCATGGACACTGGTATAGCTTCACTGTCATCACCGTGTTCTTCATGTAAAGGACTATCGGAAAGGTGTTCAATAGGTTCTAACAATGACCTTTTTGAAGTAGTGTCATCCTGAACCAAAGCCTCTTGATGCTGATCTTTTTCTGCACTTGGCATCTCCGAGGCGTCTTCATCTTCATCAGGTGTCCCAACACTTTTGTCTGAGCCAGACTCCCAAGATACCTCAGGGCTCTCTGGTTCCTTCTGTCCCAGCAAGGTGAGAAATAAGTTCAGAGGCTTTTTCGTTTGGGCTTCTTCCTCCTCCCCAACATCATCATCCCAATCATCTTCATCTGCAGTAGTTTTGGCTTTTGACTTGGGTGATGCTGAAGGAACATCCAGACCTCTGGTGTCAAGATCAGCTACTCCTTCAGGTGGTCTCAGTAGAATATCATCTGTTTCATCTTGAAGTTGTGCATCTTCACATACAAGGGTTGTCCCTTGAGAGGCCTCCACTTCTAAATTGTTCTTTTCAGTTCCCAACAGCTCCACATCTTGAACATCATCATCATCATCCTCCCAGTCATCATCATCATCATCATCACCATTTTCATTCTTGCTCTCTACTGGATTTGTCTCTACTGGTGATGTTCTGTCCATTCTTGGTAAAGAAGTTGGACTTGGACTGTCATTGGCCCCCTCATTGTCCTCCTCATCTGAGAATCTTGCCTCGACTCTGACGGCTGACACAAGACAACCATCCTCTAAATCGAGAATCCCTGTAATCGGACCCCCAAAAAGCGGCTTTTCAGGGATTGTTTCTTTCATGTCCATTTTCTCTGATGCCTCTTCTTCTGGATCTGTCCTTACCTCCAGAGGATTGTCCCCTGAGACACTGTCCTCCATCCTTGCTCGTCCAAGTTGGTTTACATTTTCATCAGCCTTATCCGTTTGTCCTTCTGTACCGAGAGCAATGGTTTTAGGCAACAATGGAATGTTTGTTGTCTCAAAAGCCACAGCAGCTTCCTCTTCTTCATCTTCCTCTTCATCCTCTTCTTCACCATCCTCATTTTCATCATCATCGTCATCATCTTCATCATCATTATAATCCTCGTCTTCTTCTTCCTCCTCCTCCTCCTCCTCATCTTCTTCTTCACCATCATCGTCATCCTCACCTTCATCATCTTCACCTTCTTCAGATTCATCCTCTGGACTTTCGTTGCCTTCCAAGTCTAGTTTACTACCAGAGGGCAGCTCTGTTAACTCGCTCTGCCCACCTGACACAGCAGGGTGGAATGGGTTGAATGTAAAAACAAAGAAGGAAAGAGTTAGACAATGTACCACACAGAGACACTGTGAGGGTTACCTTATGGGTGCTGCTGAAGGGGTGGAGCTCATCTGGGGTGGGTGGGGTAAAGAGGTGGGTGGGGTTGCTATAGGGGGTTGGAGGGAGGTGCTGCTGGAGGGGAGTGGTCTGGACAGAGGTGGGTGGTTTACACCCTTATCCTCACTGTCCGGTTCTGACTCTGACCCGCTCCAGGATTTGTCTGCATCCCGATCTGCTATGACTACAGACAGAGACAGCATATCACAACGCTCAGTATGGTGGCTGCTTTATTGGAAACCCACCTTTTTCTTTTACTTTTTGATAAAGATATTACCTATTTTTATTTCTCTAAAATGCAACATGAACAATACAGTTTTTGAGGGTCTGTTCACACTTGTATTTCAGTCCTAGTCTGCTTAGCATTCACATTGGCATTTTAACTCCAAACCTAAACATACCGAACCTAAAGGCATAGGGATATGTTTACAGCCTGATTGGTCAGCACGACGGAATATCCAAACAATGCTGTGTGCGGCTAAATGCGCTCGTTGTATGTGCGTGGCTACATATGATGGTATTTTGAACATCTGAGAACTAATGAAGAGCTTACAAAATGTGTTAAAGAGTCAAAAAAGTGGAAGGAATCCCTCCGTCTCACACACACACAAGTGAAGGTCTGCTGCAAGGAGGTGCGGTTCTCACGCCTTTACCAAACTGTGATGGGCAACATCGTGACTATGATGAGAAAAACAGTCTCGGTCTGCTTGTTTGGTTCGGATGGCAGCGTTCACACTTATTCAAATTAAATGCACTAACATAGCAATCGCACCAGGGTTTGTTTTAATCCAACCAAACGTGCCAAGTGTGAACACACCCTCAGACTAAGTTGAGCTTGAGCAGCAAAATGTATGACACAAGCTGAAACAAGTTTAGCCAATTCAATAGTTACTCATTCAAACTCGATAAGAGTAGTTGCGTGCCTATTACTTAGATAAAAAAAATGTTTAAAGCTGCCAAGGTGCCTTGCCAAGACGGCTGCCAACTTGCTGCTGCCAACACAGTGGTCTGTGTTGCCCTAAAGGGACTTTCCTACAGGGAAGGAGCAAGACTTCACAGAAACATGTAAAATTAAAACTTACCCTCTATCTTTTCCCTTTTCGAGGTGCTTATGAGTTTCTTTAAATTTACTTTTTGTTTCTGTAAAAAAAAAGCATTATATTACCTAACCTAATATTACAATATTTTCAATGAGTATCACCAGTTATTCAGAACTGTTTCCATGCACAGCACAACAGATACCTTTGGGCTCAAATCTAACTCGTCATCCTCATCTGATGAAGGCCAGGAATCAGCAACACCACTTTTTGATGCCCTGCAAATGAGCACATTTTAGTGCTTGATAAACGTATTGGATCTTAAATTAGCTGCGGTCTTCACACATTCCTGCCTGATATATCAATGACATCTCACCTGCTAATTGAGTCTGTGTGGGAAATGTCCTCTGTATCTAAGGAGAGACATATGGAAGAGATTACCTGCACTTAGAATAAAATAGACCCTAGCCAATAAATAATCCATTGCTAGTATAAACATTTTCTTCCAATACAGCTAGAGATCAATTATAAAGATCACAATTAGAGAGAGTATTCATTTGTGGTGAAACAAAGCATTCCTATGGACCTATTCACACCAATAACGTATTGTCTATTTCCCCCCTTTGTTTAGCAAAAACCAATAGGTTAAGACCAATAAGCCTTTAGGCCACGTATCTAGAATCTATTATATATTCTATATAGATGCAGAGCAAAATAAGTGACTTAATTTAATATATAATATATCACTTTATTTAATATATGTATACTACACCTAGAAATCTGTTGTTGTCAAATATTTTTTATTGTACACTCAAGAGCACAAATGACTGGATTCTTTCATCAAGTCTCACTTTTTTATTTCGATCTTGGTGCAAACACGTCTTTAACCTAGTATGCAACTGTACAACACACAAAGGAGAGCTCCTATGACGTGACACACCATGGTTTACCATTCAGCAACACTGAATGAACTCATACGACTCTTATAATGTGTCTTAAACTCTGAGATGGTAAAGAATGATGTGTCTGATCTACAGAACATCAATTGGCAATACCTTTCCCTGCTACTGCAGAGCTGCTTCCTGCTGCTACAACAGATGAGTGTGAGTGGGAAAACAGAACCAAATCAAAACACCACACTCAACACTGCAGCAATACTGACGTGCGTATTTACGAAACTGGAAACCACTTTGGAAATGGTCTCACCATCTTTATCCAGAGCTGGCCCTCCCAAAGGCAAACCAGCCACAATACCACCTGGGCTGCCGAGCACGGACGTCTGTTTCTTTTTGCTGGCTGTAAAATGGGAAGGTGACTGAAGGGATCTTCTCTTCGTCCCATGCTCAATGATCAGATGTGAACATCTGGAACAGAACGAATGATATGAGCTCCTACAAGCTTCAAACAAAGCTGTCTATGTCTGCATTGCATTTCCATTATATTATGTGAACATATCACCTTTTCAATGGTTCCTAACAATCTTTACAATGCATCAAAATTAGATAATAGCAACACAAATCAACAACATTTATTGTTAAAACAACATACAATTAAACTTTGTATTTAATGTCAAATGGTGAAAAGGCCCTTACGCGTGGTGTCCATTCATGACGGCATAATCATCAGAAGACCATCCCTTATCATCTTTCACCGTGATGTCGGCGTCGTACTGCAGGAGCAAACGCACCATGCTGATCTGTCCATTGCACGCCACTATCATCAATGCAGACCTTAACAATAGCAGACAGAATGGGAATCAGTAAAAGTGAAATAAGTGAAATACACTAAGTGAAATACACATTAAACTTTTAAAAAAAAACTTTTTTTAACATTTTCATTAGTGTGTAATGTTCCTGTTTGAGCATGAAAAGGGTCTGCAAAGTTACAAAGTCCCTCTGAAGGGAGTTATTCTCAATATAAGAGCACACAGTTTCTGAACTCCTGAAACATTATTGCAACTTTAGCCCCGCCCACTGGTGTGTTAGTGAGATGACGAGGAGAGAAGAGCGATACAGGATCACTGGACTAAAACAACATTACCTTCCAAAGAATCCTAATGCTAGTAATGTGCTTATTTATTTCCAAAAATGTGAATGTCTCAGTTGGGCCTTATTTATTTTTATTTGCTATATTTCACTGTGGCTTCTTTGGTACATCAGTCACAATTTCGGCGTTGGCTTTGTTAACAGACTTTATGGACTCGACAAACGATATGGACTCGACAGTTATGCCATAACATGTAAGTAACCATGTTAATTCTAATGTCTGATCTGAGAGCAGTGATTCCTGATATAATTTGTGTCAGTAAATCAAACCAGTTACGGTACTAAATGCTTTACTTCACATTGTTTCTCTTAGAAGATGGGTGTCCAAAGTCCGGCCCGCGGGATGAATGGGACACGGGATGAATTTCAAACGGCCCGCAGCTTGTCTATTAAACTATTTTATATGTGACTCGTGGCCGCATAATTTACAATCGTGCAGTTTCACAATGTTAACACGAGGTGGCAGTACTAGATTTTAGGCCAGGGAAACATTAACACGAAAAAAGCATCACTTGTGCGCAGCACAATTCGCTCGCTCTGACATAATTTGCTGAGAGTGTCTCGATCACATGGCCACCAGCATTCGAGTGTGACATAGAGGTGTCTGGTACAAGCTGATTTCATTTAGTTTAAAGCCAGTTGAAACAGCGCTGACTTAATCGACAACACTAATGAGCAAATCAGGACAAACATTGAGCCAATCCCGTTAGAATACTTTTCAACCAACAATTCACCAACATGGATTTACTGTGGTAACACTAACTGTGACTATAGTAAGAAATGTAGGTTAATGCCGAATTTTATTTTATTATTAATGTAGATATGTATTAAATGAGTAAGAGGCCAACTTACAGAATTATTTTGTCATAAGCTCACAGATTTGTTTAATACCATAAAGCCATTCTAGATACAGAAACAAAATGATTGCAATATTTTACCTGTAGTGATCTATAGACTACTTGTTAATTTAAATAAGAGTAGAGTTGTAACTAAACTACAATTTCACCCTTTAAAAATTAGGTTGTTAATTTGTACAGATACTGTTTGTGAATTAAATTTACATGAGAGTCCTATTTCAAGCTACTCTATTGTCAGCTCAATCTTTTGTCAAATCTGTCATGTTTCCAAAAAACTAAACATGTAATATTATATATATATATATATCAATTATGCAATATATTACATATTTTGTTGGAAACATGACAGATTTGACAAAAGTTATTTTTGTTAGTTGTGATTAAAGGGTAAGTTCACCCAAAAATGAAAATTCTATTCTCTTCCACGTTTGTTTGAATCCCGCTGCTGACGTAAGACGCTGCTGCTGTGTTATCTGGTGCGTCAGAGCGTCCATGTAGTCTGAGGGAGACGCACGCTTTGCGTCTTACGTCAGCAGCGTCACTGTGGACTCGTGAATGAGGATTCAAACAAACGCGGAAGAGAATAGAATGCTGGATAAAGTCGTAGTTTTTCTTATTTTTGGACCAAAATGTATTGTCGATGCTTCAAAAGAGTCTAACTAACCCACTGATGTCACATGGACTACTTTGATGATGTTTTTCATACCTTACTTCCTACCTTTCTGGACACGGACTGTAGAGTGGGCATTCACTTTCAATTGAAGGACAGAAGGCTCTCGGACTAAATATAAAATATCTTAAACTGTGTTTCAGAGATTAACAGAGGTCTTACGGGTTTGGAACGACATTAGGGTGCGTCATTAATGGGTGAACTAACCCTTTAAATTATATATAGAAAGCAAAGAACGTTCCCTTTGTAATAGCTAGAGCTGTCAATCAAACAGACACACCCCTTCAAACAGAGCGTTCAAATCAGAGGCTAAAATTAGGGTAGGAAAAATGTCTTCTATTTTTAAATTATGACAATTTCTGATGTAAAATCCATACTTACTTTATAAGTGCACCCCAGGACACATTATAAAACAATTAAATAATGCAGTTCATGACCCCTTTAAATAATTACCGCCCAAGGCATATGCAAAATAAAGGGGTGGGGCCGGTTGAGTTAGTTAGTAGTGTGTTGAAACCATAGACTGTATAAAAATATGGAAGTAGTGTCCGTGACGTCACCCATAGGAATCTGCAGAGCAGTTTTGAAGCATAAAGTAGGGACGAGCTGGCTGTTGCCATCTTAGCAACGCGTCACCGTGCGTCACTCCCGGATAACAGAAAATGGGCAAAGAGGCGGGACGTGGCCGGAGCTGAGGTGACGCTATGACTAACAGACAGGAGATAAATGGCTACCCACCTGCCACTCAAAGTGGCCACGCCCTTAATTATGCAGAAATTTAAGGCTTTATATAATGTAAACCAATGAGTTATAAAAAAATTCACCCCCCTCACAGTCGTCATGAAGGGAAAAATTAGCCGTTTAGACCAAAACTAGAATTTGTCCCAGGCTGTAAACATGTTTTTTTCTGCTGTAAAGTTGGGCATTTTAACATGGGGCTCAATGAGATTCTGCTCCTTCTGGAGCCTGTCCCTAGTGGCCAGTCGATGAACTGCAGTTTAAGTCACTTCCGCATTGCCTTCAAGAGAGACCACGGGAGGTTGCCGCTTGGTTGAAACTTGCAGTTATGCTAAGGGACGGGACATTTCCCAAACAGGCTCAAAACCGGTTGACCAATCACAACACACTGGTCAAGCCGACCAATCAGAGCTCCCTGTGCTTTTCAAAAGGAGGGGCTTTATAGAGACAGGAACTAAACAGAGCGCTTCTGAAAGACTGGGAAGAGAGGAGCTGCAACAATGGAGAATATGGGAAAAAATTATGTTTCTTTAACATTTAAGCACAAAATCCTATGTTTAGTAGAACCCAAAAAAGTGCATATTTCTTACCGTTGCTCCTGGTTCTTGACATTAACATCTGCTCCCTCTTTCAGTAAAAGCTCTGTCATGTCTGCATGGTTTTCCATCACAGCCAGCATCAGTGGAGTGTTGCCATCCTGCCAATCAAAACATCTCAAGAGTGGATTGCATAAACTATCCTACCTTTCAATGTGCAAAACAATCATTTTTGGTGCATCCTGCCATGAGTTGTTTGAACACTCTGGGATGTTAACTTCTTACTCAACCACTGTTGTGAGTAGGCATGTATAGTGTATACTGTGCAGTACACATTAAGTAGCAAGTTAGTATTTCTGCAATCTGGTGCTGCATAAATGACACTCTTCACCTTTATGTGTCAGACACCTGTTGTGTGTGGTTAATACTGGAGTCGACTGCTAAAGGTTCACCTTGTTCTGTGCATTGATGTTGGCTGAGTGCTCCAGGAGCTGCAGCGCCACAGGTAGGGAGGGGATCCGGGCGGCCAGGTGCAGTGCTGTGTTTCCATTGATGTCCACCAGATTGGGGTCAGCCTCATGTTCCAGGAGCAAAGACACTGAGCGGTCTTGCTCACACTGAACCGCCTACAAGCCAAAAGACACATACACAAAGACATCAGAATTTATATATCTTCATATGATTCACGTGATTTTACAAGAACAAAATGAGGGTACCTTCATCAAGGCGGAGCGATTCTGATTGTCACATAAGTTTAGCTTCACTTTGCTCTCCACCAAAAACTGAACAGCATCTGTGTGTCCGCAGGAGCAAGCGATGTGCAGCGCAGTTCTGTGGGCAAATAAGATTATAATGAACTTTTCTTCAGCAAAGATGCATGAAATTGACCTAAAGTGACATGCATTTATAATGTTACAAAATATTTATATTTCAAATAAATGCTGTACTTTTGAACTTTCTATTCACCAAAGAATCCTGGAAGAAAAGGGGTCATGTGACACTGAGGACTGGAGTAATGATGCTGAAAATTCAGCTTTGATCACAGGAATAAATTACGATTTGAAATATATTTAAATAGAAAAAAACATTTTTTTTGGTTTCTAGTTACTGATCATTTTTTACTCAAATATTTATTTGATTTCTTTTCTTCGATTAATCGCATCCAAAATAAAAGTTTGTTTTTTACATAATGTGTGTGTACTGTGTATAAATATTATGTAGGCCTATATATAAATACACACACATGCATGGTATGTATATATTTAAGAAAAATGTGTTAATATATTTATATGTATTTATATATAATATAAATTACATATATATATATATATATATATATATATATATATATATATATATATATATATATATACACATACAGTATATACATGTAAACTGTTCTTAAATATATACATGTATGTGTGTGTATGCAAATATACATAATAATTATACACAGTATATACACATAGGCCTATATATTATGTAAACACAAACTTTTATTTTTGGATGCGATTGATCAATGTGATTGACAGCACTAATTTTAACATCCTCAAACAGAAATCACTTTTAAATTGTAATATTTCACACTATCACTGTTTATTTTTGGTCAAATGAATGCATCTTTGGTGAGCAGAAGAGACTTACAGATCATACAGACATCAAACTTTGTACTACCAAGAATGCCTCTTGAATAAACAAGGTGAAAGTGTGACTTTTGGGAGTTTAGCTGCTGGGACAGCAAAGATCATTATGCAACAGCAAATGCTACCTTGAGAACCTTGAACCATTTAAAATATGCATATTACACACATAAAGCGCTAAATTATGTTTTTTTGCACAAAGTACTGGCGTTGCTTCATAAAATTGAGGTTAAACAACTAGAGTCACTTGGTTTACTGTAATGATGTCTTTACTACCTTTCAGAGGCTTGAAAGTGGTAGTTCTGTCAATGGAGGGACAGAAAACTCTCAGATTTCATTATAAAGATTTTTATTTGTGTTCTGAAGATGAACGAAAGCCTTACAGGTTTGGAACAACATTGACAGAAATTTCATTTTTGGGTGAATTAACCCTTTAAGTCTAAAGTTAATATCTGACAAGCTCAAGAATCTTCCAAGTGAAAATCACTTGGTTTGGTAAGATTCTGCATTTTCTATAATGCATTTTGCTTTGACCATTAACATAATACATAATATTTCCAGTATTACCTGTTTTCCTTATCCAGCTGGTTCAAATCATTTTCTTGGCCAGCTGTCTGAGTTTGGCCACATCTCCGCTGAACGCAGCCTTGTGGACCTTCCCGAGGTCTTTCTCCTTGACGTCGTAGCTGGCCGACAGCACGCTCGCCGTCTCAGAGGGACTCGGGGAGCCCTTCTTCTTCTTGAAGTTGAATATTTTCTTCATGGTGTGTGACAGCACATCTCCATCAGCGGATTGTCGTTTACCTGATGTTCAGGCACTGATGATCACCTTGCGTGTCTCGCCAATTCTCTAAAAATAAACCCTGCAAAGAGGATTAGAGTTATTTAATAATGACAGAGGCACGGGTCAGTCTTTCGTGTGCACTATATATATATATATATATATATATATATATATATATATATATATATATATATATATATATATATATATATATATATACTCGTTCAAATAGACTGTACAAATAAAAGCTACATTATTTCACAAAAAGTGGTATGTCAGGTAATATCTTTGGTAATATCATATGGTATTTTGTGACTGCCATATTCATATAGCATGATGCTAGCAAGGTAACTTACTCCAATATAATTAATAAAAACATGGTATTACCATGGTACTTGTTGGTAAATCATTGGTTTTATTTTAAATAAGCTATAAACCATTGAACATTATTAAGTATAGTATTAAAAAGGGCAAATGTGACCAATATAATATACAAAACACTGTTGTTTAGATAGAAAAGTTATACAAGTAACGTTATACGTGTTTAGAAAATCTTATAATCACCACAACATGTTAATCTGCAATTACAGTCGAGCAAACAACCTGGCGAGCTTACAAACTCACCTTCATTGTCGTTTCATTGTAGGGCGTCTGTCGTAAATATTTTAAACTAAAAACAACATTTAAAAGTGTTTAAAATGATGTTTGCTTTCGAGTAAGACACATCGGGTCTGCTCAAACGATGAGCCGTTTACGATGCTAGCAAGCTAGCTGCTTCTGTTACCATGGTAACAGTGTGAAGAACGTATTTAACCATTATATGTGTGTGTACTGCGTGAGAACGGTTGAGAAATTTGGAGGACTGTTATAAATGCATTTTAAACCTGTCAAAATCATCTACTTTTGTGTTTAATAATATGAATTATATTAATATCAAAGCACGGAACCCGTTATGTTTTGCTCTGTTTTTACACGGAATCTCAAACACGTGAACGTCATCGAGGAGGCGGGACTTCAACGCTCTCTTCCTGAGAGGACGGTTTGAATCAATGACATACAAATGTATCCTCCAATAAGATCACAGCTTGTCCTTTCCCAAACCTCTTTGATTGTTATTGGCCAATTTTGTCGTGACAGGCAGTCGTATTGTTCAATCACACACACGGAATCTTTGAACCCGCCCAGAATCGACGGTTCGTAGCTTATTATTCGTCCGAGGAGAATTTTAAACTATTTAAACCGTTTTGAGCGGGTGCCTGGAAAACAAGAGGCAGTCGAGCCGGAGAGAGAAAAAGTAACTTAAATTTAGCATCTAATGTTTATAAACAAAATAGAAGGAAGGATTATAACTTTGGATCATCGGGTCTTTGTTTTTTGCAGTGCGATCGTGAATAAAGTCTAAAGAGGTAGATGTCGTTTTATATATTATTATATACAACTGTTTGGATTAGCTAGGATGGCTAACAGTTAATTTAGTCAGACATAAATCAGTGTTTTAGTTAAATCGCATGTTATTTTGTGCAATTTTATTATCATTACGGCAGATATAACGGCCAAAATGTAATATCTACGGGTGTTTATCATATTGAAGTATGTTGTTCGTCCGCGTCTGTGTGTTTGATCTGAGATCGGTAACGTTTTAAAGATACAGTTTATGAAAGCTAAATTAGAAAGTTTATGTGTTTTCATTTGACAACATGATCAAAATGGGACAAACATGTTATGTCTTTATACTTGGACGTGTGTTAGAGACAGCTGGTAAGCAGCATGTCATTCTCTAACGTTAACGTTACCTGAGTCAAATGAATTGGTGTAACGGCCTCCATTTTCTTGAGAGAAACAGTCAAAATGCTGAATTTCTCTGTTGTAAAATGACACATGTCAAATTAGGCTGTTTTCATGTCAGCCTTGGATGCAAATGAAATGCGTAATCAGTCTGGACCTTTTGCTCTTTGTTGTCAGGGTTTCAGATTTACCTATGGGAAAGCAAATGCATGTTTTCCATTTTCACTGAAACACAATGGTGCATATGTCGTGCAAATGAATGCATTTTCAATATGACAGCTTGATCAAGCACAGCAAGAGTGTCATAGTGCAAAGCTAGACTATGATCAGTTGCATGCAAGTTTATTTTGTCCCCCAAAATGCTATTGTTTACACTTTTATAGAGCTTTCCTTGTGTATTTCCAGGGGCGCCACCATGAGTTCCTTGCCGGAGGCCACGCGCTCCCTCATGCAGGTTTTCAGTGGGAAGCTGCAGGATTTTAGCAATGAGATTGATACTGTCCACATGGTGTGGCTGGAGGAGATCCAGCAGGAAGCGTATCGCATGTTTTCCAGGTGAGAGACGCTGTTAATGTGAGGTGGAGTGTGTTCTACACTTTATACTTTTGTGTATGTATGTGAGAATCACTGTTACCATCCAGGTCATTAGACATGCTGATAAACAAGATGTTTTGTTGTAAAGTGACTTCAGCACTGAGCCAGAACTGATGCCGAAGACTCCATCACAGAAGAAGACAAACCGCAGGAAACGAGTGTCAATGGAGCTCAATGAGTCTCGCGGCAAAAGACGGTGAGGGCTATGACCGTGCTCTAATGTCTGAATATTGTTGTTTATTTGTGTGGTAAAAATATGTCTATTGCAACATCTTTAGATATGGTTTAAATTTAATTAGTTTTGCGTTATGTACTTTGGTTTCATTTCTACAATAATCTGGATGGTTTTTGACACGGCTCATATAGTCTTAAAAAAACATGTATTTTTCTGTTAGGGGAGTGAATCACCAGAGGCCCCATGATTCGATATTTAAATGCAGTAATTTTTATTATCTTTTCCCCAAACTGCAAACTTTGTCCACACACATTTTTATCTAATAAGCTTCTCAGGCTGTTCATTTTACATCTTCAAATCCACATCCCTTCCTTGTCAAATGTTTCCCTTTCTCATATCTGACATATATTTTTAAAGAGCCCCTAATGCAAAATCCCTTTCATGTAGTGTGTAACATAGAGCTAAGCGAATGGAAACATCCTGCAAAGTTTTAAATCTGAAAGTGCAGCGTATATAAAGTTATTGTCTCTCAAAAGTAAGAGTCAACTCTGAGTCCGAATCGCTTTTAAAATGAATCCCAAGCCGTTTCATTGTGACGTCAAGGCGAAACATTAGCATTTTCAGCCTCGCTTGCCGTTTTTGATACAGCTCCCACATGTGCACCTACATAAAGTTGCCTGTGATTCATTACACTGAACTAACAGATGGTGACAGACAGCGAGATTAATCCGATTACAGCACGTCACTTCTCACTCCATAAACTACATTGACACTTAGCATTGAGAAAGGTCCTGCTCCAGTGTTTGTGATTGACTTTCTGGTTCATCAGCAACTCTGGACGTTTCCTCGTCGGACTTCGGCTCAAACTGGTAAAACTGATGCCATGTCTGTTTATACACTGTATCAAATGTTCAACACTTTGACGAGCCGTGATCCAGTAATGGTGATAGGCGTTCTGTTTCCTGACATGCACTGCACGCAATCATTCACAACTGACTGGGTCATTGACCAATCACTGCAGATTAGCGTCACGCAAATAAGGGTTTTGGAAAAATTAATTGTTGAGCGAATCCTTTGGGAGTCGTTGAGCAAGTAAGGTAAAACTCAATGGATATTATAAGACAATGAAAGTGTTTCTTGACCTTGTATGCATGTAAATCTTGGGGACTCCCAAAACAAAAATAGGAACCTTTCAAATGCCATAATAGGGGCACTTTAATAGAAATTACATTTGTCAAATAAATGTTTGCACACTTTGGTTTTTCAAAACCCAATAAAGAACAATCCTAACACCCTAACAAGCATTTTAATGTTGACTCTCTTCAGTGATGAAATGGAATTTAAAAGCTGAATCACATTTATATAATCGTATTTCTATCATATTTAAAGGAAAATATAGGAAAATTGCGAGTGAAAGTTCAATACTTGCTGTCCTTGTATTGACACAATATCCTCACACAAAATATCGTGATACATTTGTTTTATTTCTTCTTCACAACCGCTAATTTCTAACAATGAATTGCAATTATTCAGCTAAAAATTTAAAACAAAACAAAACAACAAGCCCTGTTTGTAGGGCTGGACAACTTAGTCTTTTGTGATTTTATATAATATATCAATTATGACCAAAATAAAATTGGCTATTGTAGGCCTTGTCCACACATTTTTGTTGGAAAATGCATATTTTGCTCTCAGATTTGGCCTTCTCTCTGTATAAAAAAAAAAAAAAATACTCCCACAAATTGATAAATTTAAAAACAATACGTCATGTTTAGTCATGTGACGCATAGATATCTGGGATAGTTGCTAAAGAGAAATGTACTTGCATTCGCTGTCCTGCAGCAAAAGGTGACGATTGCCTTTTAGACCATGCAATTTTGAGTGCAACCTGGACACAACACTGGATGGTGGGATATATTGCTGATAAAATGATCCTGCCAGACGAATAGCATTAGAACTTTATGGTGTGCTCTCTCGGTAACATTTTGCGGACTTTTAGTATGTTTTACACAATGCCTGATTTAAGCCTTTTCAGATGTTTCAGTGTGGATGAGCAACTTTTGGAAAATGATTAAAGCGCATGGCACAATGCCAAGGTTATGGGTTCGATTACCAGTGAATGTAAGAACGATCAAATGTATACCTGGAACGGAAGTCTTTTGAATATAATCATCTGCCAAATGCATAAATTAAATTGAAGGAAAAAAATACTGAATATTAATATCATGTATGGCTCTGTTTAACTCTCCTTTAATATTGGCCGCTTTTTTCCTTTTACTGATAGTATATGATGTCATTGTCTGTCTTTAGTTTCTCCAAGGGGAAACGCAGCAACTTGCGTCGCTCCTCTGTCCAGATGACCCTGAACGCCATCTCTGAGCTCGTTACGTCACACGTCCCAAACGACAGCTCGGAGAGCCTCGAGAGGAACCTGCTCGCCGCACGCGTCGCAACAAAACCACCGCTCCTGCTGAAACCGGAAACCGTCAAGCGCAGCACCCGTAACAAGGGCGGGGCCAAAGCCAAGGAGGTGGAAGAAGTGGCAGAGAACATCCCAGAAGTGAAAGAACCTGTTAATGTGCAGGATTTGGGCAACAATCAGGATCAGATCCTGGTGTCTGAAGCAGTGGTGAAGATTTCCTCCTCGGAGCGTCTGAGTGCAGAATTGATGAGGAACGCTGGTTTGTCTCCAGGCCGATCCGCCAATAAAATCCCCATTGCTGCATCCGGGTTGCAGACAACCCCTCAGGGCTCGTCTCGGACATCGGTTCGGCGCTCTCTGGTTGTGCGGCGCTCGCTGGTGGGCCTCAGGCATAGCATGACCCAGGAAGCTGTTCGCAGGGCGTCCCGGCGCTCTTTCCTGAAGAAGAAAGCCAGACTGGGCAACTCGACCTGCAGCAGCTCCGTCAGCGGTGAGACTCGCATTCACATTCAAAATAACTTCACATCACCAACTCTAATTGTAAATGAATAACTTCAGGTCAGAGTGAATGCCTCATTAGGATTCATCACTTGGTTCGGACAGTCATGGATGCTGTTTAAAGTGATTTAATGTTGTATTTTAACTGAATGATGTTTATGTCCACACTGCTTTTTCCAGAGGACATTTGTATGGACATTGACCCTGAGGACATGGAGAACAAAGAGGAACAGTGAGTGAAATTTCAGCTCATGATAGTTGTTTTTATCTGGGATTCAAACCCACAACCTTTTGGTAATCAGTCGAGATCTATTAAATGCCGTTTCTCGCTTCTGTTTAGGATTGATGCACCACCAAAGATGGCAGAACCGGCCACTGAAACCAACCCTGAACCTGAAATCGTCCGATCTGAGGTGAAAATAACTTTCTGCTGTGGTTTTCAATAGCCGCTTTTCCACTGTCGGGCCAGTGCGAGCCAGGGCTTTCAACGGGCCGGGTGGGGCTAATAGCCTCAGACCTGTAGCACTGAGCCCAAACCCAGTCTGTGTTTCCACCGTCGGGCCAAAAGCTATGCAGCACTTCACTAAAACAACCCTTTAACACGGCTCTCTGGAACGACGTCACACAAACCCATCATTTGACAAACAAATGGAAGATCAGAAAGAAATCACTGGAAACTAGAGAGATCGCAAAGCGAACATGATAAAAAGCATCTGTTTGATGGCATTTTAAAGTGATACATTGATCATAATGAATTAATCTGTGTCAAACCTGCACATTAGTCCCGCAGAAATAATGGTATTCGCTGTTATTTCACAAAAGGAAGAGGACACATACTTGGTTTCATTCGTGTCTGTTTCTGTATATTCACATTAGGAAGAATGATAATTTCTACACTAAAAATACGATCTGATGAACTTGAGCACTCTGTCCCAGTACAGTTATATTTTCAGTCAGAGAAACAGAAGACGCTCCCGAAAAACCTGAGTTGCTTTATTTTATGACATGCAGAGCTAAATATGGATATCAGACAATCGTAATAAAGAGACGAGACGTGCTGACAGATTAAATAAATACACGTATGATTTGTCTGATTTCTTCAGGTGGTTGTTCTTACCATGTTTACTGACTCTGGTAATGGTTTGCGTGCGAGTCTTTTGCATCGCATATAATATTTCTGCTTTATATGGTGGTCAGAATCCACATCGGCTCACAAACAGAAGTTATTTCAAGCTCTCACTGCAGTCTCTATACCAGCTAACATCAGCATTAAAGACTTTTTAAATAATTTTAGCTCAAAACTCAGTGCATATAGGCCACGCCCACACCGGGAGGGAGGGAGGGGGGCCAATCCAACGCTCTCCATTGACTTTGTATTGCGTGACGCGGCCCCCCTTTCGTACTTGTAACAAAAACAGAACGATGTCTAAAAGCTGACATGTGACAAGGTGTACAGCAAACAAGCTAAAAAACACAACTACGTTTTTATAAGCTGTCGACCCAAAGAAACAAGCGTTTAAGAGGACAAAAGCGGATAATAAGATGTGAAGCTTTAGCTGGAAGAATGGGTAAATTCTGATTTTTTGGTATTTGTTGTTTTTTTTTTTTTACTTGTTTGCTGTACACCCTGTCACATATCAGCTTTTAGACATTGTTCTGTTTTTTGTAATAAGTCAGAAAAGACAAGGAGGCCGCTTCACGCAATATAAAGTCAATGGAGACTTGTCCTGTGGGCGTGGTTTTCAGATTTTCTTCTCTATCTATCTATCTATGAAATCATCTTGTCTCTAGTCTCATAAACTCTGCCGCAAGCCCGAGCCGGCCCGTTTTGGACCAAGGCGTTCTGCTGAACAAAAAAAACCCTGGCCGTTGGCCCTGATCAAAGCCCCGGAAGTGACAGTGTAAACACGACTGGCCCTGGCACGCATTAGCACCCCTGCCTTTATCCGGATAGTGGAAACAAGGCTATTTACCTTCTCTAATAACAGCCATATTTAACCAAACATGGCCATTTCTGTTATGATGATAGAAAGTGTTGTGTTGTGTAATGCAATTTGTAAATAACTGAAGGGTGTGCGATTTCATAGGAACCTGAACCTGAGAAGACTGAAGAAAAGGAAATGGAGGTAAAAGAAGACAAACTTCCAGAAGAGATTGCTGGATCTCCCAGCACCGTTGGGAACTGTCGCTTTACACGATCCATGGCTCGTACTTCAGAAACAGGTACCGGTCTAACAGATCTGCTGATTAACTCTTTCCCCGCCAGCGTTTAAAAAAAAAAAAGTTGCCAGCCACCGCCAGGGTTTTTGACCATTTTCACCAAAATTGAATAGCCCATAGAATATTTTATTTTATGAATATCTGAGCATGAAATCTATCAAAAGGAAGAGCTGACCCTCTTCTTTTAAACAATTCTAGCTTCATGCATTCCTTTTTTATCAACACTCGAATATGAGTAAGTTTCATTTAAAAAAAGCAACATTTTGATCAAAAAGCTGAGAATCAAGTTTTTTGTGAAAGACTGCATCCAGATCAGATTCAGAGTCATGATCAAACCCAGATGGAGTAGATCGAGTCCATCAACACCCCTAATGCTTCACAGTCCTGTAGCTCGTCCTGGGTCCACATTTCGTTCAGTAACATTAGATCGTTTTGATTTATATACTGTTTAATGTTGATGATAACGTTATTTTACTTATGCATCTGTTTACATGCGATCGCTTGTTTTACTGCGTCTCCCTCACGTGTGTTTTGATCTGGAGATTCAGAAGATGCGTAATAGCGCCCCCCCTAGCGTCTAACAGCGGGAACCTGGAAAGTTCTGTGTTTTTTCGGAAAGCATTTTCTCACAAATAACGGAAAATTCCGTGTTTGGCGGGAAAGAGTTGCATACAGATGTATATGGGATGATTAGTAAGGTTTGAATTATTTATCTTCCTGTAATAGATGATAGTGGCGGATCAAAGTCCAGAGGAGATGGCCGGTGAGCACACCGTTAATTCATTTTCTTCATTATAGTTAGTGGATTTATGCTGCGTATGTTTTCTTATGGTTTTTGTGGGTTTCCATTAGGCCTACGCGTTCAGGCTCCAAGCGCCGGGCAGCTGAGTCAGCAATCCAGGAAATCAACACGCCCAAGAAGAAGCACTCTCCTCCAAAGAAATGCCTCACGGTATGAGCATCTCTGACTATTGTAATGCTTCCATTCCACCAAAACATTCTCTGACACTCGTTGTAAAGAAGCTAACCGCAGAAGTCCACATAATTTCTCTGTGAATGTTTGCATTTGTAAAAAGGATTTGTATTGATTTGTGACCTGTTTCTTGTGGATTGGGTTAGCCAACCTTTAATCAGTCCAGACCATCCATTATGTGTCCATTTGTTGTGTGCCTGCAGAGCATTGCTCCACACATGCGCTCGTTCGTGCA
This sequence comes from Gobiocypris rarus, assembly GCA_023029165.1. Taxonomy (NCBI): domain Eukaryota; kingdom Metazoa; phylum Chordata; class Actinopteri; order Cypriniformes; family Gobionidae; genus Gobiocypris; species Gobiocypris rarus. The sequence continues at coordinate 6,056,759 of CM040913.1, read as the reverse complement.
CACGGTGCAGAAGAACCAGATGCTGATGATGACGCCTGGATCTCTGGGCCGCAGCAACATCATGAAGTCCTTCATCAAACAATCTGCCAGCAAAACCGATGTCAAGGTAGGCACACCTTTCAGAATGTTCCTCTGTGTATATATTTTTAAGGCCCTATGGAAACGTTTTTTTTTTTTTTTTTTTTCCACTTTAATAGATTAATTTGTCACTTTAAACAAATCGCAATATGGACTAATGTCTGCGAATGTTAAAAGGTTGAAATTCTGTCATTCATTTTTCACCCTCATGTCGTTCCAAACCCGTAAGACTTCTGTTCATCTTCAGAAATTAGGATATTTTTGATGAAATCTGAGAGCTCTCTGGCCTGCCATTGACAGATAGGTACCACTTTAACGCTCTTGCTGAATCTCAAATGTGCTGCGTAACACGTGAATGAACCTCATTGGTTCTTGAGGAAGCTCAAACGTGATGCGTAACAAGAATGAATCTCATTGGTTCTTGCTGAAGCTCAAACGTGATGCGTAACACGAGAATGAACCTCATTGGCTCCTGAGGATGCTCAAATGTGATGCGTAACACGAGAATGAACCTCATTGGTTGTTGCTGAAGCTCAAACGTGATGCGTAACACGAGAATGAACCTCATTGGTTGTTGCTGAAGCTCAAACGTGATGCATAACGCAAGAATGAACCTCATTGGTTCAAGCTCAAACGTGATGCGTAACACGAGAATGAACCTCATTGGTTCAAGCTCAAACGTGATGCGTAACACTAGAATGAACCTCATTGGCTCCTGAGGATGCTCAAACGTGATGCGTAACGCAAGGATGAACCTCATTGGTTCTCACAAGTCAAGTGGACAACTGATGTGTGAGTTGATGAATGTTTAAATGTGATTTAAAAGCCTAAATTCAATATGTTCATCGTATAAAGCGATAAGGCTTTTCAGAAAATGTGGACAAAACGGCTTAATGTATATGAATATGGATTCGCGAGTGATCGTAGCTGTCAATGGAGGGACATGAATGTTTAAATGTGATTTAAAAGCCTAAATTCAATATGTTCATCGTATAAAGCGATCAAGGCTTTTTAGAAAATGTGGACTAAACGGCTTAATGTATATGGATTCGTTTTATGATCTCTTTATTAACTTTTTGAAGCGCCAAAGTGTCAGTTGCGTAGCTGTCAATGGAGGGACAGAAATCTCTGATTTCATCAAAAATATATTGTGTTTGCAACGACATGAGAGTAAATTACAGATTTCATTTTTGTTGAACTATCCCTTTAAGTGTAAAGCCCTACTTTTTATTTATTAATCTGAAATTTGCCAAAACAATTTCATTATATATATATTTTTACATTAACTTATCATTATTTATGTTAAACATTAAATTCCATGTTGTGGAAATCATATGGCCGTAGCTTTTGTATTTCAGAGCAGTCTAATTTATTAGGTTAGTTCAATGGTAAATGCTTGCCTCATGCTTCTCCAAGTAGAGGTGGTTTTAGTTGGTAATTGTACTTCCTGTCTTTCCCCTTCAGTTGGGCTCTGGCTCTGTGGTGAGTATAAACAATGAAATTCAGACCGGTGTCATTTTCCATGTTAGTGGGCTTTTGTTTAGTTGCTTAATCCTTATCCCGTACTATACTTCCTTTGGGCAGTGAAGGCACTTTTGTTTTAACTGAAACCGAACTGACCATCCCATTCAGACTTTGTCAGATTAACTCCTCACTCATGTTGTGTATAAATGAATGAGTGTCTTTGTGGCTTGGGAAGTTCACATTCACCCATTTGTGTTTCTGAGATGTTGGCAAGAGATCTGTCTGTCTGCTGTTTATGATCACTATTCACTTCACTTCAGTTCAGCTTTCATCGTCCTTGTTTAAAGCCTCAGTCATTCATGTAATTGCTGTAGTTGTGGTAACTCTAAAATGAACACTTCCTCCAGGAGAAAGAGCGACAGAAGTGGGACGCCTTGAACAAGAAGATTGAGCAAGAGAATGAGCGAAAGAAAAAGATTGAGGAGGAGAGACGAAAGAAACAGGAGGAAATGAAAAGGTGGGAAGGAGCTTTTGATTGGTCGACTAATTTCAACTGAATTAATCTAGTTTAAGTGTGAATGCAAATCGGACTCATGTGAATTCTGTCCGCTTTAGAAAACGGGACGAGCGTTTGAAGCGGGTCGTTGAGGCTCGAGTGAAAGGTGAAAAAGAGAAGGAGCAGGAAAAGAAAAAGAAGATTGAAGAAAAAATGGCACAGCTGGAGAAGAAAAATGATATGGTTGGTACTGAAGACTTAAATGAAAACCAATTGGAGTGTTTGATTTAAGGTTTTTTGTATCATTGTGTTGTTTGTTTCCCGCTTTCTCTCAGCTGCGAGTTGAGCGAATGGCAGAGGAGAAAGCCAAGAGGAAGGTGGCCACTAAACGACAGGAAGAACTGGAGCTGCGCAAAAAACAGGAAGAGGCAGCCAGACAAAAGAAACTTCAGCAAGTTGTAAGTCAACACTAGCATGTAAAGTGGAGAGTCCATGTTGAAAGAAGATTTGCAAGTATATAATGATGGAACAGCCTATATATAAAAAAAATTGTGTATATGCACACACACACAACAGTTTGGGGTTTGTAAGATTACGTTTGATGTTTAAAAAAAAAGTCTCATGCTCACGGCTGCATTTGATCAAGAATACTTTTAAAATGGTAATGGATCACAATTTTAAGACTTCTATTTGAATATATTATAAACTGTTATTTCTATCCTGTGATCAAAGCATCATTACTCCAGTCTTCAGTGTCACATGATCCTTCAGAAATCATTCTCATATGATGATTTGCTGCTTAAAAACCTTTTTCTGTTGAGAAACTTTTGCTGCTCAATATTTTTGTTGAAACCGTGATATTGTTTTCAGGATTCTGTGATTAGAAAGTTAAAAAGAACAGCATTTATTTGAATAGAACAATGTTACAAAATTTATTTACTGTCACTTTTGATTAAATCATCTTAAAAGTTAACTTGTTACTGACTTTTATTTTGAAAAAAGTAACTTTTTTTTTTTATTTGAAAGAGTTGTAACTACAATAGCTCATTTATATACTTGTCGTTTTCTTTAGGAGGAAGAGGAGCGGCGGCACCAGGAAATGCTGGCCAAACGCAGGGCTGAAGAGGAGCGAGAGAAGGCCCGCAAACTGGCCGAGGCCACACGCGCTCTGGAACTGAAGAAGGAACAAGAGCGGGAGAAGGAGAAGGAGCGCGAACGCGAGCGGGAAAGAGAACGCGAGCGGGAGCGAGAGAGACAGGCTGCAGCTGAGAGGTTGGTGGTGCTTTTGTGCACGTGTTTGAAATGAAGCATGACTTCCAGACATACTAAATATGCATGTGTCTTGCAGAGAAAGACTAGAGAAAGAGAAGGCTATCGCGCTTCAGAAGGAACTGGAGAAAGCAGCCCGAGAGAGGGAGATGGAGGAGAAGAGGAAGATGGTGAGTATTTCATTTTAGTATGTTTCCATCCGCCTATGTGCATTTTGGGATATCGCATAAAAACACGCTAAAATGTGCATAAAAAACATGCACTCAATTGAGGCGGATATATTTTTAATAAGTAGATTTGCGTAAACTACAATGGAAAAACATTTACCAAATAAGTCCCTCAATGCACTACAATTATTATTTTTCCTCAGTAGAGGATGTGATTGGATAACTGGAATAACCAGCGGACCAATCACATCACTCATCTCAAATGTTGGTTTGGTCATTCTGAAATGCCTGAGCCAAAGCCAGAGTTGGTTTAATTCCCTCTCAGAAGCGTCTCACATGATTGCGTTCCCAAACATAATAGATACTCGTTAGATATTTTGTGCCAATTTCGTGCCAATTTCCCAGGAAGCTTTGAATGGAAACACAGCTAGTGATCTAAAATCCAGTTCCACATAACTTTATTTATATCTGTGTTCTGCTTGACTGTGATTTTTGCTTTCCGTAAGGATAGAACTATTCTCAACCTTAACAAAATTTTGTAGCACCTAGGTTACAATCATCCCATGATCTAAAGTGTAAATTTGTGTGCTCTTTAACAGGAGGAGCAGAGGAGGGCGGAACAGGAGAGGGAAGCCCAACAGAAACGTGCCGCTGCGGCCTCTGCGTCTGCGTCCCATACAATCACAGCACAGGTAATTAACTGCCGAAATCAATATCTGTCGGAGTCATATCCTTGAGACATTATTTTACTATTTGTTAATATTTTGAATTGTTTTTCCCCCTTGTTTGTTTGGTTGCCGAAAATGATTACAAATTAAAAATGTTTGTGTATATTTATAAAAAATTTATAGACATTAAATGTTTATTAATAGCTTTTACAAAATTTTTATTTCTTATTTTAAAGGCACAATGTGTAAGATTTAAAAAAAAAAATATCCAAAAAAAACACGAGAATAGTGTTGCACGATATACCGGTACTAGAAAAGTATTGCGATACCCTGCTATTACAAACGGTTCGATATGGAATTTTATTAGTACCGGTACTTTAAGAAGGACCGCACGTTAATAAGAAATGTATTTCTTAATTAGCGTCGACGTGTGACCGTAGGAGTTGGTGAATGCAGAGCTCTGCTTCCAACGTTCACTAAACATTAGAAGCTGAAGAGTTAAATATAAGTCAGGGCTCGACAATAAGGACTGCCCGATGGCCCGGGGCCAGCGTGAAAGACAGTCGGGCCAGATGATGGAACTGTCACTTGCCCGCTCAGGCCAGTGCTGCAACTTCACTGAAAGCGCGCGTTCTGCTGGATTTTTCCTCATGACAGCGGGTTAGTGTTAGTGTGTGATCGGTATGAATTTTGCGTGGGATTGCACGTAATTCTACTAATCCCTGCAGATTTCACGCTTACATCAGAAGCGTGCACACACATACCGTAATAAAGCCGCCTCTGAAATACATATGCAAACATTTGCTTCTTTGTCCAGCTTATTATTGGTCAAATACACTACAAAAATGTCTCCGTGAGTGCACATCTTGAAGAGTATGAACGTAAACAGTTCAGGAAGAATGAGTAACACAGGAACCGTGTTTAGGATCCATGCGTGCGTTAGTTCATTTTTATACAGTCTATGGTCAGGTCTTAAAGGGACAGCAGTTATTTGTGGGATGTGCTGCCATCAAGACTGGGGAGAAGGAAATGCCAAAATGCCTGAAGTCCAGTGTCAAGTACCCACAGTCAGTGATGGTCTGGGGTGCCATGTCAGCTGCTGGTGTTGGTCCACTGTGTTTTATCAAGGGCAGGGTCAATGCAGCTAGCTATCAGGAGATTTTGGAGCACTTCATGCTTCCATCTGCTGAAAAGCTTTATGGAGATGAAGATTTGGTTTTTCAGCACGACCTGGCACCTGCTCACAGTGCCAAAACCACTGGTAAATGGTTTACTGACCATGGTATTACTGTGCTCAATTGGCCTGCCAACTCTCCTGACCTGAACCCCATAGAGAATCTGTGGGATATTGTGAAGAGAAAGTTGAGAGACGCAAGACCCAACACTCTGGATGAGCTTAAGGCCGCTATCGAAGCATCCTGGGCCTCCATAACACCTCAGCAGTGCCACAGGCTGATCGCCTCCATGCCACGCCGCATTGAAGCAGTCATTTCTGCAAAAGGATTCCCCACCAAGTATTGAGTGCATAACTGAACATAATTATTTGAAGGTTGACTTTTTTTGTATTAAAAACACTTTTCTTTTATTGGTCGGATGAAATATGCTAATTTTTGGAGAGAGGAATTTTGGGTTTCATGAGCTGTATGCCAAAATCATCAGTATTAAAACAATAAAAGACCTGAAATATTTCAGTTGGTGTGCAATGAACCTAAAATATATGAAAGTTAAATTTTTATCATTACATTATGGAAAATAATGAACTTTTATCACAATATGCACATTTTTTGAGAAGGACCTGTATTATTGCAATAAGACGAGGGAATGGTCAAAGAGCAGGGAAGGAACATGCTGGCCAAGTGAGGTTTTTTTTTTTTTTGCCGAGGTATTTTAGTCTGTTATCGTATCGAAGTCATAATTTAGGTATCGTGACAACACTACACGAGAACAATGTTATATATTTTGTTGACTTGTGTGAATTTTAAAATCCTTAAGCACTTAATAAGCACTTTTTACCAGGACATTGACCGTGCGTCACCTATCAATGACATCATACCTGCGTTACCCTCGATTTCTGGTTTTATTTTGTAGAAACCATGGAAACACCAAAGGCGCTTTAATATATCACGTTTCTCAGAAATCGCTTACTGCACCTTTTAATACATTTTCATTTTATTTATTATTATACTTGGTACATTGTGGCTCTAATTTTAATGTTTTTGTAAAATGATTAACAGGTCTCAAAAACACAAGCAGCTAATATGCTCAACTCCACTATAACTAAGAGTTCAGCTCTGAACATGACTGTAGATCTTGAGGTAAACATCTTTTCCTTCCCAGTTCTTTCAATGCCTGTTCATTTTTTTTTTTTTTTTTTTTTTTTGAGTATTTACTGAATTAAATATTTTGACTAAAACTATATTATTCCTTCTCCACAGAACTCTGTTCTGAAAACTCCAGTTGGGAAAGGAGCCGCTCACAATAAGACCGTAGATCACGGAGCTGGACTCAACGTGACCGTTGACATTGAGGTGAGGTCATGGCAACTGTTATGCGTCTTTTTCCCTGCAAAAGAATGGAACATGTCAGGTAATATTAGTAAGCACAGAATAGCTCCCGGAGTAGAAAAATCTAAAAAGACTTTAATTTCCAGTTGGACATTTTCTAATTTAGGATATAGAGCTCTGGTTTGGGTTGAGGTTTTTTTTGTGTTTAAAAAATGTTTAAATCTGTGTGACTGGAACAGCTGGTTTCTGACCCCAACCCTTTTGTTTTATACCTTGCAGCAATCTCCACAGTCCTACCAGATCACTCCTAAGGGCCAGAAGGTGACCGTTTTAAAGAATCCAGAAGATTACGGCATGGACCAGAACAGTGACGACTCAACAGATGATGAATCTGCACCCAGAAAACCCATCCCGTCCTGGGCTGAGGGTATGATGATGTTTGGCAGCTGCTGGAAATATTTGCTTTTATTTGTAGTTAATTTTCCATCGATGTGCTCAAAGTGTGGGCGGTTTGACTTGTCACAGTTTAAGTAAGGCTTAATCCATGGCTAGCTGTTTAAAGGATTCGTTTACTTTAAAATGAAAATCACCCCATGATTTACTCACCCTCAAGCCATCCTAGGTGTATATGACTTTCTTCTTTCAGACGAACACAATCGGAGTTATTTTAAAATTTATCCTGACACTTCCAAGCATTATAATAGCAGTTAGTAGGTGGGTTATTAAAGGCCTTCTGAAGAGAATCGATGGGGCTTTGTAAGAAATATATCCCTATTTAAACATTTATAACGTAAAATATCTAGCTTCTGCCAGACCACCTTCCGTATTCAACTTGCGCAGGAAGTACTTTGTTCTAGTGATAGCTCACGCCAGTTACGCTGAGACGCTTCAGATGTGCACTGTTCACCATCATGGGTTTCAATTGCTTGAAATATGATTGGAATCACTTCAAAAAGGGAAATATGGTTAAGTGCAGCTTAAGGGCCTGATCACACAGAATGCGTTTTTTGCAGTGAGAGGTGCCTTTTATGAATCGATTTCTGTTCCCAGAGAGCCTATAACCGCTACGAAGAGCTGTGTGCGCAGAGACACTTATTTGCCGCTTTCCGTGTGTCATTTATTAAAAATTAACTAGAGACTTGTGCTTTCAGCACATTTGAATAAGAAACAATAGTCTATAAAACACGGAAGCACAACTAGCATATCTGTGAGAACACTCGTTTAATCAGCACACACCGGAACATTTGACTGCACATCATCACAGCTTTGACACTGGATTGATCCTTCTTCCAATCGTAATGCAATGGACTAGGGCTACAGTAAATCTTTTTTTAAAAAGGGCTATTGAGCTGTTTACACTGACGTATACAAGAGCTTGAATAGTGACAGGACATAAAAATGAACGTGAAAATCCCACCTACCGCATCAGAGCATGTGAGCGGAGGTCCACACATGAACAGCTCAGCGGTAAAACCATGCACGCTCTAATCCCGCTCCATGACATTTCTCTGTAGCCTATTATACTTGTTGTAGCCATTAAAACATATGTTTAAATATTATAATGGTATTTTTTTTATTTATTTAATCTACATTGATTATGAAAAGCAGAGTTTCAGAAGAAATTGACCGCTTCATTATGCTAAGTTTTGTTTAGTTGAAAGCCTTTCTTTAAAGTGAATTTCATTTTGTATATTAATTTTAATCATTGTTTTATCAACCAATTACCTGGATTTAATTAATAATTAAATCCAGGTAATTGGTCAACAACGGCTTAAATGAACACCTACTAGAAAAAAGGCTTTAGTTGGGGGCAGCCCTACTTATTACGAACCAGCATGTCACAAAGGGCATTCTGGGTTGAGCGTGCGCTGAGCGGGACGAGCTTTAGAAATGAACGGCATCTTCAGAAAGGCATTCTGGAGGAAATGACCGTTCTTTACATACACCGCAATGACCTCATGTTTGTTTTAAAAACAGGCTAATTCAACATATAAATAATACTTTTTAATGGGCCACTTAAAGTGTTTATTACAAATAAATTACTTAATGCAAAAAATGTATAAATGTAAATGAAGACAAATTTGCATTGCATTTCCAATCCTGTGAAACGAGGGGGTGCACCCTCAGCTTCTCATGCAGAGATTGTTTTTATTGTCAGTGTGTGGGGTGCGGCGTGACGGTGTTTTGCCTAGAGCAGCAGTTGAGCTTGTGCCGACCCTGGGTGCGCCAACCGTTTTCCAACCTGAAAAGCGCGTTCTGTCTGGTCAGGGCTAAAGTCTGTCATATAGGCTACATATAATTATGAGAACATCATCATAATTGTGTGCTTGGGACATGGTTGAGACCTTTTGTAAACAGGCTCTCAATTATATAAAACATTTTATATAAAAAGATTTGTCCAATATATCAGTTATGGGCTTTCAAATTTAAAGAATTATCAGTATCGTCCAAAATATTTTCATATCGGTGCATCCCTGTTCATACGTCTCATCAAAACAGCTTCACGTTATGTAAGACTCCATTAAACAAACAATCATTTAAAAAGGTTTTGATTTGAGTATTTCTCAAGTATACACACAGTGCATGTTTGTTTTGCGGTATCTCCAGCATGCTTCTGTATTATTCTAATGTGACGTGTTGTTTTGTGCAGGTATGCAGTTGCAGCAGTCTATAATGAAGCACTATTACAATCCACTGGATCTCAATTCATATTTTGGAAAACCTGAACCACCCAAGCTGGAGGCGATCTTCAGGCGGACCAAACCTCGCTTCTTTAAACGCACTAGCTCGGCTGTATGGCATTCTCCACCACGTTTGGGAAATTTGGGCAATTAAGCAAATGTACTTCTTTTTTTTTTTCTTCCTACTTTTAATCTGTCGTCTTTTTTTATGTTGTTGTCTTTTATACTTTAAGCTCACTTTAATAAAGCCTTTTAAAAATCTATATGTAAGTAGATTAGACTGGGAAAAAAAGAGCGGAATGTGTCATTTAGATTACACAAAAGATGGAGTTTGACAACGTGTCCATGGGATGACTCTGTCTCGGTTTAATTTACCTGCTTTGTTTTTAAATGGGATTACCCATTTATTTAAATATAGCGTCACATGTAATAAATGTGGAAGTGTACACAGGAGCTGCTACAAATGGGATGGTAAAGTAGATGTAGAAAACACAGGTGTGGCGTTTTCCCACAAAATCCAATTCACAAAGAGTGTCGGATTTCTCTGGACTGTCAATAAAAGGTATCATTTCTAAAGGTTTGCGGTGTGTTATTTGTGATAGTTTATGATTGATGTGATATGAAAATAAACTTGAGGGGAAAATATTGGCTTTCCTAAGTTGAAATCATGTTATGTTTGCTTTGCTAATTCATGTTACGAAGGGTGTAACCACCCAGAATACCTTAGCAACTGCCTAGAAACCAACCAGAACACCTTGGCAACGCCCTAGCAACCACCCAGAATACCCTGGAAACCGCTTAGCAAACACCCTAGCAACCGGGTCCTGAGTTTTGCCAATGCAAGCACCACTCACGTTTTCTTCGGGAAATAAAATTATAGGACAAACATGAAGAAACGCCTGGGATATTTCATATTAAACTGCATGTCATTTTTTAGAAATGGATGAAATCCAATAAAAGGTTAATCGTGGAGGAAATCATTTACTTTAATTATAATAAACTAATTTCCTTTCCAATTTAAAACGTGCTAACTTAATAATATATTATGGAAGCCTTCCACATAGTGGGAATGATGCGGTTTTCCTAAACTTTTATAATGTTATGTTGTTAAAAGCATTTGCTAAATATGTTAAGTAAACATTAAATTATTCTGCCGAGAATCCCAAGGACAGTTCTGGTAAATAGTGTCAGAGGAAGGATTACAGGCGATGCGCATGCGCAGAAGGCGGCGGTTACTCATCTCGTGAGCGCGCACATCAGTGGAAAGTTTCATCGTCACGCAAACGGCTTCGCGCACTCAAAGGGAAAACGTTCACCAGGACAACGCTCTGAAATCAACACAGAGGTACGTTAGCGATTAAAGCACGTTTATGATTAGGGCAAACAGAGCCGTTGTGTTATGATTGGTCACTGGTTAATTGGAGCTACTCGTTTTGTTTTATAATAACAGGTGCAGTTGACGGTCACACGCCTAATGTTGGTCCGTTATTTAAAGCATTTGTGGGGTTGCGCGCGACCAGAGGCCCGATTTTGTTTACATTTATTATAAATTGGCGTATCGACTTCAAATATTTACATATTATACTCAATACATTCCGCACACATGAACAAATGAATAACATGTTGGGTAAAAGGAATAAAAAACAAACTGCGTGTTGTTGTTATTGGTGATATTTTAGTTTTATATGTGTATTTAGATGGATGTTGTACAGCGCATCCTGACGTAAAGCCATGAATATCTGTGGGAAATGCCCTCCAAACACACAGAGATTCACAGAAGGAGACACACTAACACACAACACCATTGCGGTCTGTAACGCCCTAAGATCCTCAGATCAGCGTGATGATCGGTTTGTTTGAGGTTGTTATACAATTGCAGTAAAATAATACATGATGACGTCGTACATTTGTTGACATAAATCTGAGCAAGATGGCAAGTCACGTGTTTTTTACTCCAGTTTGTCAGAATTGCGTATTGTTGAGTCAGTACAGACAAACTAAAACGTCTTTACTACAAAGAAAGAAAGAAATTGAACATTTGCACCAAATACACAGTTCATTTTGAGCCTATTCATGTCACAATAATATATGGGGCAAACTGTCCAATGGACATTTTAAATCAAAAATATAAAAGGCAACCAATTTTAAATCATTGTTTTAACCAACAAATAGTGTAACTGATCAATTCTATACCTATCCAGCTTTTTTAAAACATGTGACAACTTGCCCCATCCTAACATTAATCTGTGTGTGAGAGAGAGAGAGAGAGAGAGAGTGTGTCTCTGTGTGCGTGTTTGTCTGTGTGTGTGTGTGTGTGTGAGAGAGAAAGAGAGAGAGAGTCTCTGTGTGCATGTTTGTGTGTGTGTGTGTGTGTGTGTGTGTGTGTGTGTGTGTGTGTGTGGACTGGTAATCCCTACGGTATGGGGACAAAATGTCCCCACAAAGATGGCAATATCCGAAATCCTTGTCCTTGTGGGGACATTTTGTGGTCCCCATGAGGAAAACATCTTATGACTCACACTAAGTGATGTTTTTTTGAAAATGTAAAAATGCAGCATGTCTCCTGTGATGGGTAGGTTTAGGGGCAGGGGCAGTGTAGGGGATAGAGTGGCTTATGATAGTGTGTGTGTGTGTGTGTGTGTGTGTGTGTGTGTGTGTGTGTGTGTGTGTCTGTGTCTGTGTCTGTGTGTCTGTGTCTGTGTGTCTGTGTTTGTATTAATTTGCTACAAAGTTTGATGATGCTGGAATTTTAGTTTTTGGAAACTACAAAAATGATCTTATTTTGAGATCCTTCTGAAACTGGATGTTTGAAATCACCACGCTAAAGAAAGCAAACTTAAATCTTGTGTATTGTTCAAATTCACTACCCTTGCGTTATGTTCAGATGAAAACATCCACTAAATTAAACTGCTGTTAAAAATGTATCAGATAAATATTTTCTTTCAGCATTTTTTGTTTTGTTTTGCATAAATCTGTTAATCATCCTCAGTCCTGATCAAAACACACAAAACACAAAATGACTTATATTTTTTTACCTTTTATCACAGTCTTGGGCGTGTCAAAGATTAGTGACAACATTGGCTTTTATGCATTATTAGTTTTGTGCAGCATCAGATTTGAAGTTTTTCTTCTTCATTTACTCCTCGTGGCTGTTTTTGCCCCATTTACTTCCATTATAACCACATTTTAAAGAGTAACGAAAGGGTAGTGAATTTGCTCATAGTGTATTGTTGAGTTTTTGGACATTTTCAATAGCCTGACAAGCCAGACCCACATCAAGATGTTTGGTCTGGAAACTCACCATTGACAGGGCTCAATCCGAGAGGGGGGATAAACGGCTGTCTTTCAAACTCCCTCTGTATGCAATTGGATAGCGCTACAACCAACCAGAGCAAAGAAGAAGCTGACGTAGTTAGAGCTCTAGGTTATTTGCTCTTTTTTCAACGAAAAGCTTAACTTTAAATCTTTCAGAGTCGCGGCCAAAGCAGATTCGAAAGACCGCTGTTCGCCAACATCTCCAGCCGCCGCTATCTCCTTTGTTTTCAAGCAGCAGGAACCGTCGCAACTCTGCCATCATTACGTTAAGCCCGCCCACCGACTCTATACATGATGTGATTGGCCCGTCCAGAGTTAGGCTTTTCCAGCTCAGAAGGGTATTGAGAGTTGCTAGACGACACTCGCGGGCAGATTAAATGTGCTGCCACTAGGGTGCGTCTAGATTTCTAGGCTACATTTTCAAAGCATTTTCCCAAAATATGTGTCAAAATAAGATTTGTCACAAAAATCATTCCATTTGCTGAAACACAGAGAAAGTTGTGGCCAAATTAAGACTCAAATGTGGACGTTATAACATAGCATAAGGGCTAATTGTGTAATTGGGCGTTTGACTCAAAACCTTATAGTTACTGTGATACAGCCCCAGTGGCCCGTTCTCTTTAAATGGAGCTACATTTACACACTTTTAAACTCTTAAATCTGAAGTGTCTGTATCTTAATGTAATTTTCAAATTTAATCAGGAAAGATTTGTGTAGCTCAGTGGGGATAATATAATTTTGTTTTGTATAATTCAATTCTTGCTTTACTTTCTTTAAGAAATGTAAAGCATAATAAATGTCTGTCACGGTGGGCCATCCAGCTTTCATTTACCTACTCCAGACTCCAAATATTTAAATAGTGTCTTACATGTGTATATTTCTTGCTGTTTAGTGAGTGTATGTGTACTACATGATGTTGATAACCATCATAGGAACGAGCCAATCCTATTTACAAGTATGGCAGAGTTTGAAATCGCTAGTTGTCACATATTTGAAATGCCATTTGAAAGCAAAATAAAAACTTTACCCAAACACCACCATAGCTTTTTTGTCATTAGTATAGTTAGTTCCAAATCATTGTTGTGACAACTCTGTATGCAAAGAGGCATAGTCCGGTCAATGAATACATTGTTTCTGTTGTTCACATTCTCTCTCCTGAATTTCTGTTATTGATTCTGTGCCAGATGCAACTTGAATATTAATTAACCAAAATTAACAACTTTGAAAATGATCTTTGAATCTTTTAATTTAACCTCTCTCTTTTTTCCACAGAGATGGGTCGCCTAACACTACTGTTATTCTGCCTGGCTATTTGTCCATTTTCCCTGTCTGTTTTGGGCAAACGAGGTGGGGGCGGTAAAGGCGGATTTAGCTTGGGCAAAATTGGCTCAAACAAAGGTGGAAGCAGCACAGGAAGCAAAGGTGGCGGCAGCAGCAGTAAAGGCACCTCACATGGGACACACTCTAACCCTGGAAACTATCCTCGCCAACCTCAAGTACCAAACCAGAATCCACCCCCCTATCCCGGTACTGGAGGCGGGTACCCTAACCAGGGCAGATATCCACCAGCAGGCTCTAACCCAGGTCAAGGATACCCTAACCAAGGTAGATACCCAGCCCAAGGTGGTAACCCAGCGCAAGGAGGCTACCCAGCGCAAGGAGGCTACCCAGCGCAAGGAGGCTACCCAGCGCAAGGAGGCTACCCAGCCCAAGGAGGCTACCCAGCCCAAGGAGGCTACCCAGCCCAAGGAGGTTACCCAGCGCAAGGTGGTTATCCACAAGGTAACTACCCAGGGCGTAGTGGTTACCCAGCACAAGGTGGTTACCCAGCACAAGGTGGTTACCCAGCACAAGGTGGCTACCCAGGGGGAGGTTCATACCCCAACAGGTATCCTGGACAAGCCGGCGGAAACCCCTACCCAGCTGGAGGCTCTTATCCAGGTTATCCAGTCCGAGGAGGTTCCAGCCCTAACCAGTTTGGTGGAGGTGTTGCAGGTGCTGGGGCAGGTGGATATCCAGGAGCGGCACAGTATCCTTACTGGAACCCCAACAATAAAATCATGAGCCCAGGCTATGGGGGCAATTACGGTGGCTATGGGCAAGGCGGCAGATCACCTTTTGCCCAGTCAGTGCAGGGCATGGGTATGGTCCCTAATAGCAATTCAAGGGGATTTGGCAAGCAGGCGATTATGGCTGCTGGGGTTGGGGCAGTGGCCGGTATGGCTCTGGGATATGGCCTCGGTAGTTTCCCTCGTCCCCGTTTCAATTTCCACAATCCACAGGAGGAACAATACTACAATCACTACATGTACAAACGTTACGGCCAAACTCCCCCTGACAGTACCGTGAATGGGAACACTAACTCCCAAGGCGGCAAGCCAGGCGATGCAGGATCGGCCTCTGCGGGACAAGGAAATGTAAACCCTTATGATATCTTCCAGAATCCTCCACCGGAGTCCTATGAGAAGTACATGGACAAGTGTATTAAGAGGACTGACTTGCTTCGAGAGAAACCTGAAGGAAGATCAAGGAGATCAGCTGACCTCTTTGAGGCTCAAGAAGCAGAAGTAGGAGATAATCCTAGCGGAGCTCAAGAAAATGCCACAAGCAACAACAGCACTACTGAGAAAGCCAGTACAGATGCCTCTTCATTTATAACCTCAATCCCTCCCAAAACACCCAGTCAACCTCAAAAGCAGACCCAGGAGGGAGAAGCAAAAGTCAGTTATGATGATGATGACGACACAGTTAGCATTATGGAGATCGGCTATCCTGTGCTAATTGAGCAAATGAAAGCAAGACGTTGTGTCGAGCTGTACATGGTCTATGCGGAAAAGCATGCAGAAAAACAGGTGCAGGATCGCAGTGCCATGGATACCGATAGTAGCGCTGATTTACCTGGACCCCTTGGCCATGGAGTCATGCTACTCTCTACTAGCTTTCTGTCTCTTATCTTCAGCTGCCTGTTACACTGACATTCTAGAAAATGATAAACCCCATGAAGCCATTGAGTCAGAATGAGAAATGGACCATTCTCGCCCATCACATGTAATCTGAGGAATTTATCTTGGGTGTCTTAGAGACTTAAGACAAGGTATTCTCAAAGGACTACTTGAAGATTCGACAGTACTTTCACTCCTCACGATGACTCCACTAAATTGCAACATGAGCCACCTAACAATTTGACATGAGCCTACATTTCAAAGCAGTTTCTAAAAGTTTTAGTAATCTTTCTACACCCTTTAACTTCCATCACTGCCTCCTTCTTGCATGTGGTTTGATAAACACTAACTTATCTTCCAAGACACCATACTGCATGAACCCTTTATTATCTCCACTTTAAACGTTGTGCACGGCATTGGCCTCATTGTTTTATGCTAGCAACGGCTATTACAACAAACCATGATTTTTATTTTTATGAACTTCCAGTTATGTCCTTATGATGGCACTCCTACTTGCATAGTTAAAATAGTTTTGTTGTAGTGTTTAATTTTGATTGTTAAGACTTAACTCATGGATTAACTTTCTACTGATGTACTTATTTATTTTAAATTAACATTATGAACATTTAAATGGTTGTTAAAAGTCCTCCACTGTTGGTTTTGTTATCTTTACTTCCCAGGAGCCGTTCATACAGATCATGTTTTTGCCTTCTACTCCATTGTTTTTCTATATAAACATGCACTACACAAACATCTTTGACCATTGAATCTTCTTTAGTAAAAACACGTAAACACTGTGTTTTAAGAATGACGTGTAAAGCTGAAAGATGTTAAGCTTTTCAAACAATGCATCTCCAGACCTTGTGTTTCTTTCATTCCACTTTCCCAACATCTCATGTTTTTAAATGCAAAAACACTTTGTGTGAATGGCTCAATACTGAATGTTTATGTAATCATAACTGTTTGGTTTAAACTAGATATGTACGAAAATACGCCTGTGTGTCAGTTTCATTCATATCAGATGTACTATGAACACTCATGCAGCTCATCTCCACTGCTCACTGAGATAAAACGGCATTTTATATACAGGATCTTTATCAGTAGCTTGGTGCTGTAGTTTCTATGAACATTACTGCTGAACATTCAAGTAGATTATCAACCCAGTTTGGCACTTGCTAAATCTTGTATCTAGAGCATGGGTTCCCAACCACGTACCCCCAGCAGTACACACCCAATTCCGGTCTTGGAGTCTCCGGGAATGAGCTGATGACCTGAATCAGCTGTGTTTGGTTAAGGAGACATGCAAGATTTGCAATGTTGAGGTGGCTCCAGGAATGTAGTTGGGAACCTTTGATCCAGAGGGACTGTGGCAACCACTGGATAATCGGCAGAAGGCAATGCTAAATGCCTTATTATTACTCAGCTGCATATATAATGTTATGCTTTTGAGATGTTGTGAATGTTGAAAGTGTGTATAATGTTACTGTCACTGGAATTAAAGTGATTAAATGCACCTTAATTGCGTGTCCATTTCTATTTTTTTTTTAAATCTTTGAACACCCTGAACAAAACTAAGCCAAGTAAAAAAAAAAAAATGAGGCTAAACAGTTTAGCATTTAATTTGGCCTAGTGTTTGTTCCATGTCAGCTCAAGTTTTCACTTGATGTCCATTGCAGAATCTGGCCCCTGAAGCAAAACCAGTTAAGAACGAAATGTCCAGTGTAGTTTCGGGTAAGCTAAATGTTCGTCTGTGTTCAGTGTGTTGTGATAGTTAGTCTTGGAGGAGACCTTTTGTTGTAGTTTTCCCCTTTGATATCTGATTTCCTCATGTTGACATATGCATTCATTCATAAAGAGACTGGCTAACTAATTAACATCTTAATTGTACCCTAAGTGGAAAACCGTGAGCTCTTTGTGATTATAAGACAATTGGGAATGACAGAATCCAGGACTAATTGGTCAAAACATATCAGAACCATTTATCTTCACCCGTGAGTTTTAGGATGCAAGTTAACCTTTGGGAAGAAGACACTAACCCAACAGAGGATCACAGGAGATGAAAATCCCCAGTTTGGAGATCATTACTGTGGTTAATCAGGCATATTCACACATAAACAAATGTACATCACAATATGTTTTTGTTAATGATGCAATGTGAGATCAGACAAATTTAGGGACATCTTGACAGGCTTTTCCTTCTGCAAGATCACTCAGAAGGGGTCAAAGTGCATTTTGAGTTTTTATGTAGCGTGACAAACTGAATAAGCAAAGAAGGTATTAGCATTGCATGTAATACAAAACCACATGCCAAAAAGAGGACACTGCCAGTGACAGAAAACTTAAGACAGATTCTCACTACTAACAAAAGATTGTGTAGTGTACGTACATTTTTCCAACTCGATTGAAAATTATCATGTGAAATCAAAGGATTAGGTGACCATTGTTGGTTCTAATTGGTTAAAGATGAATAATATCCCAGATAATGTAACCCTTGTAAAACTGATATCATAATTGGACGACAACAATCTCCGCATGCAGCTGGAGTTCTACCACTGGTCCATTGCACTCCCATAATCAACTTGATTAATTAACTTTTTCATATTTAGAACAACACATTGTAGAGCAGTTTGTTTCTGCATTTCACATGAAATGAAACCATGCACTCCATCCAGTGGCTCCTATCCCTGTTCCTGGAGTCACACCAACAGTGCACATTTTGTATGTCTCCCTTATGCCCGGTATTGTACGATATTGGGCTGTCCTAGACGAAAGATGACCAATCCTGGCGATTTCTGTGGTCATGGTCACGTACAGTGAGAGAGGTTCAAAGATGGCCTGCGATAATTTTCTGAACAGTACCATAAATTTAACATGATCATCTCAAAGTGTGTTTGAATCTACGACCTACATCTACTGACTAGCCAATAGAAATGCAACATGAAATGGCGTATTGTTCAACACGGTGTGGCACTAAAACTTAAAAATTCTTACCTCAAGTTCCATTTGTAAAATTGGCATGCCAAGTAGGGCTCTTTTCCCTAGCCATGACCACGTCCATATTCTCCTCTTTCGCTTCGATGACTTTTTATTCTTATGTTCTAACTTGCGTCATAGCCTACAAATCAATAGGTGTCATCATCATCTAAATAGATGTTGTACCAAAGTTTAGATCTATGTGATTTGTAATGATCTTATAGGATTGCCGAAATCGCAGTCTGTAGCAGGCATTATTAGACCCCAATATTTCAGGTCATATGAGTCTCTAATGAGCTGATGAGTTGAATCAGGTGTGTTTGATTTGAAAGAGTTTGAAAATGTGCAGTGTTGGTGTGCTTCCAGTAACAGGGTTGGGAAATGGCTGCGTCTGAAATCGTATACTCTCATGAGTAGGTATTTTGAATAAGTAATTACGTCACGACCACTAAAAAAGTATGTTCTATATAGTATCAATATGTGTAGCATGAATGAAATCTGGACGTACTACAATCGCCATGTTGACATTATCATACAACCTACCAGTGTAAGTTATCTTGCTTTCACCTCCATTCAAAAATCCTCTCCCGTGGCCTCATGGGATAGTAAAGTGTCCATCGTATGCACACTTCAGAAGTAGTAGCTCATCCGGGTACTTTTTGCCTTCCGTTTATAAATACTGTGAATGCGGACATGCCTCTTTTGTCACATATTGTTTTTCACCTACTATATAGTAGGGAAGTATGTGATTTCAGATGCACCCACTAGCTAGCTGTGTCCCAATTCAGAGGCTGCATCTTTCGGAGGACGAGGACTTCAAAGGTCATGCCATTTTAAGGCTATGAAGGTCGGACCGAGCATTGTTAAATGGGATAGTCTAGCATATGAAGGATTGTTCTTGTCGCCTAGAAACTGTGACAGCTGCTGTTGACGAGCGCTTGTAACGTTTGTACTAGAATTTTTGAAAGTTATATTCAATTGTCTGAATAAAAACAAATATGTTCACCATGGTCCTTACATAATAAAGAGTTTACTATATAAATTGTACTTTAGTACGATTCAAGTCCACATTTGAACCATTTTAAAGTTTTTACTTTTATTTGTATTATTAGATATTCAAGCAAGTTGAAACCCAATACTTACATTTAAAAGGGTAATCCACTACAGCGCAGACTCGGGTCGGGTCCCACATTCACTACAGCGCAGACTCGGGTCGGGTCCCACATTCACTACAGCGCAGACTCCGGTCGGGTCCCACATTCACTACAGCCCAGACTCGGTCGGGTCCCACATTCACTACAGCGCAGACTCGGGTCGGGTCCCACATTCACTACAGCGCAGACTCGGGTCGGGTCCCACATTCACTACAGCGCAGACTCCGGTCGGGTCCCACATTCACTACAGCGCAGACTCGGGTCGGGTCCCACATTCACTACAATGCAGATTCTGGTTGGGTCCCACATTCACTACAAGCGCAGACTGGGTCGGGTCCCACATTCACTACAGCGCAGACTCGGGTCGGGTCCCACATTCACTACAGCGCAGACTCGGTCGGGTCCCACATTCACTACAGCGCAGACTCGGTCGGGTCCCACATTCACTACAGCGCAGACTCGGGTCGGGTCCACATTCACTACAGCGCAGACTCGGGTCGGGTCCCACAATCACTACAGCGCAGACTCGGTCGGGTCCCACATTCACTACAGCGCAGACTCGGTCGGGTCCCACATTCACTACAATGCAGATTCTGGTCGGATCCACATTCACTACAGCGCAGACTCTGGTCAGGTCCCACATTCACTACAGCGCAGACTCGGTCGCGTCCACATTCACTACAGCGCAGACTGGTCGGGTCCCACATTCACTACAGCGCAGACTCGGTCGGGTCCCACATTCACTACAGCGCAGACTCGGGTCGGGTCCCACATTCACTACAGCGCAGACTCTGGCCGGGTCCCACATTCACTACAGCGCAGACTCGGGTCGGGTCCCACATTCACTACAGCGCAGACTCGGGTCGGGTCCCACATTCACTACAGCGCAGACTCTGGCCGGGTCCCACATTCACTACAGCGCAGACTCGGTCGGGTCCCACATTCACTACAGCGCAGACTCGGGTCGGGTCCCACATTCACTACAGCGCAGACTCGGTCGGGTCCCACATTCACTACAGCCCAGACTCGGTCGGGTCCCACATTCACTACAGCGCAGACTCTGGTCGGGTCCCACATTCACTACAGCGCAGACTCGGTCGGGTCCCACATTCACTACAATGCAGACTCTGGTCGGGTCCCACATTCACTACAGCGCAGACTCGGTCGGGTCCCACATTCACTACAGCAGACTCTGGTCGGGTCCCACATTCACTACAGCGCAGACTCGGGTCGGGTCCCACATTCACTACAATGCAGACTCTGGTCGGGTCCCACATTCACTACAATGCAGACTCGGTCGGGTCCCACATTCACTACAGCCCAGACTCGGGTCGGGTCCCACATTCACTACAATGCAGACTAGGGTCGGGTCCCACATTCACTACAATGCAGACTCTGGTCGGGTCCCACATTCACTACAGCGCAGACTCGGGTCGGATCCCACATTCACTACAGCGCAGACTCGGGTCGGGTCCCACATTCACTACAAGCGCAGACTCGGTCGGGTCCCACATTCACTACAGCGCAGACTCGGGTCGGGTCCCACATTCACTACAGCGCAGACTCGGTCGGGTCCCACATTCACTACAATGCAGACTCGGTGGGTCCCACATTCACTACAAGCGCAGACTCGGTCGGGTCCCACATTCACTACAAGCGCAGACTCGGTCGGGTCCCACATTCACTACAAGCGCAGACTCGGGTCGGGTCCCACATTCACTACAGCGCAGACTCTGGTCGGGTCCCACATTCACTACAGCGCAGACTCGGGTCGGGTCCCACATTCACTACAGCGCAGACTCGGTCGGGTCCCACATTCACTACAAGCGCAGACTCGGTCGGGTCCCACATTCACTACAGCGCAGACTGGTCGGGTCCACATTCACTACAGCGCAGACTCGGGTCGGGTCCCACATTCACTACAGCGCAGACTCTGGTCGGGTCCCACATTCACTACAGCGCAGACTCGGGTCGGGTCCACATTCACTACAATGCAGACTCTGGTCGGGTCCACATTCACTACAGCGCAGACTCGGGTGGGTCCCACATTCACTACAGCGCAGACTCGGGTCGGGTCCCACATTCACTACAGCGCAGACTCGGTCGGGTCCACATTCACTACAGCGCAGACTCGGGTCGGGTCCCACATTCACTACAGCGCAGACTCGGGTCGGGTCCCACATTCACTACAAGCGCAGACTCGGGTCGGGTCCCACATTCACTACAATGCAGACTCTGGTCGGGTCCCCAAGCGCAGACTCGGTCGGGTCCCACATTCACTACAGCGCAGACTCGGGTCGGGTCCCACATTCACTACAAGCGCAGACTCGGTCGGGTCCCACATTCACTACAGCGCAGACTCGGGTCCACATTCACTACAGCGCAGACTCGGGTCGGGTCCCACATTCACTACAGCGCAGACTCGGGTCGGGTCCCACATTCACTACAAGCGCAGACTGGTCGGGTCCCACATTCACTACAAGCGCAGACTCGGGTCGGGTCCCACATTCACTACAGCGCAGACTCGGTCGGGTCCACATTCACTACAGCGCAGACTCGGGTCGGGTCCCACATTCACTACAGCGCAGACTCTGGTCGGGTCCCACATTCACTACAGCGCAGACTCGGGTCGGGTCCCACATTCACTACAGCGCAGACTCGGGTCGGGTCCCACATTCACTACAGCGCAGACTCGGTCGGGTCCCACATTCACTACAGCGCAGACTCGGGTCGGGTCCCACATTCACTACAGCGCAGACTCCGGTCGGGTCCCACATTCACTACAGCGCAGACTCGGGTCGGGTCCCACATTCACTACAAGCGCAGACTCTGGTCGGGTCCCACATTCACTACAGCGCAGACTCGGGTCGGGTCCCACATTCACTACAGCGCAGACTCGGTCGGGTCCCACATTCACTACAGCGCAGACTGGGTCGGGTCCCACATTCACTACAAGCGCAGACTCGGGTCGGGTCCACATTCACTACAATGCGCAGACTCGGTCGGGTCCCACATTCACTACAGCGCAGACTCGGGTCGGGTCCCACATTCACTACAGCGCAGACTCTGGTCGGGTCCCACATTCACTACAGCGCAGACTCGGGTCGGGTCCCACATTCACTACAGCGCAGACTCGGGTCGGGTCCCACATTCACTACAGCGCAGACTCGGTCGGGTCCACATTCACTACAGCGCATTCACTACAGCGCAGACTCGGGTCGGGTCCCACATTCACTACAGCGCAGACTCTGGTCGGGTCCCACATTCACTACAGCGCAGACTCGGTCGGGTCCCACATTCACTACAATGCAGACTCGGTCGGGTCCCACATTCACTACAATGCAGACTCTGGTCGGGTCCCACATTCACTACAGCGCAGACTGGTCGGGTCCCACATTCACTACAGCGCAGACTGGTCGGGTCCCACATTCACTACAGCGCAGACTCTGGTCGGGTCCCACATTCACTACAGCGCAGACTCGGTGGGTCCCACATTCACTACAGCGCAGACTCGGGTCGGGTCCCACATTCACTACAGCGCAGACTCGGGTCGCGTCCCACATTCACTACAGCACAGACTCGGGAGCGTCCCACATTCACTACAGCACAGACTCGGGTCGGGTCCCACATTCACTACAATGCAGACACTGGTCCCGAATCACCACAATCTGTGAGAGTCATACTTGGACATTAGCGGCTTTTCTACAATGGAAAAGAGAGACAGACTACTTTCACGGAGAAGAAGAATTAACGTGCTATTTGACAGTCACCTTTAGTTGTGTTCAAGCGCAGCTTTACACAGGCACGCAGCCAACGAGAGGCGAGACAGCTCTCGTCGCCACTAGCTAGTTCTTTGACATCGACTGGCGTGTTAACAGCATTCAGGTTCAGATGATTGGCTCCTAAAAATCAAACAAACAGCAAAATTGAGCAAAGATTGTGTATACATTTAGCATACTTCCAGCGTAAGCAGTAGCAAATTTAAAACTCTCGCGATAATTTATTGCTGCTACCAACGTTAGGGTTATTATTGCTGCGGGACACAAACTAAACACACTGTATGAATGTTACATACAGTATGAATAACACATATCTAAAGGCCACCTGTTCTCTTTCAGAGAGATTTTAAAGTTTTTTAGATTTGAGAAAACCATCACTGTGCAATTT
Source organism: Gobiocypris rarus (assembly GCA_023029165.1). Classification (NCBI taxonomy): domain Eukaryota; kingdom Metazoa; phylum Chordata; class Actinopteri; order Cypriniformes; family Gobionidae; genus Gobiocypris; species Gobiocypris rarus. Next base: position 6,032,881 of record CM040913.1, on the reverse strand, counting down.
AGTTCACCCAGCATGCTATAAACATTCGCTATATCCTCTAAATCCTATGCTCCAATTAACATTTTAAAATAACTCTGAATAGCATGTTGTTTTGATGATCATTACACTCTGTCCCAGGAGAGACCGAATGAGACCACCTTCATTCTTGCAAGCGATTTTAAAAGCGTGCGCTCGTGTGCTCTATTCTTTCTATTATAACTGAATAGATACTCTCACTCATGAATATTTCTCAGAGTAGTGTGGGGCTTGGCACCGTGATGCCTCTTACTAGTTTCGAAAATGTGCTTTTGTTTCTCTTCAATGTAATTCTCGCCACCGCCATCATTTTCCTCAACGTGTCCGTGTTTCTCTCCATCATGATGAGCCGATCCCTGCGCAGCGAGAACCGCTTCATGTACATGCTCAGCACGTGTCTCAGTGACATCTGCTCGGGCGTCTCATATTATTATGCTGGAGTTTTGGACGTACGGGATCATTTTGAATCCCCGACACGCACTTTCCATATCGTTCCCACTTTTCTGGGTCTGTCCTACATGGCGATTCTGGCCGCGCAGGCGGACCGGTACCACGCGGTCGCCGCGCCTTTCAAATACTCGCAGCGCATGACCCGAAACCGAACCCTTCTGGTGATTCTGGCCTACTGGCTTTATGCGTTTATGATTGTGGCTGTTAATAATTTAGTGACTCTGGGTGTCGCTAAGAGAGTGACGAGCTTTGGTACTTTTGTGGCGAACATTTTCACCGTCGTTATCATGATTGGCTTGAACTTCAAGCTGTTTTTCATCGCCAAATTCCAGCTGGAACGCGAACCTCCGAGCGCGGAACGCGACAACAAGCGCGCGTCCGTTTACCTCATCATAATAGTGGCTGTATGTTTTCTGATCGCGTGGTTGCCCATTTTTCTTCATGTTATTGCGTGTAATTTCGCGGGGTCTACGTGCTATACGTTCAGAAACGAGGGCTCGGACCCTCTGCGCATTCTGCCACGGCTCAATGCAGTTCTCACTCCCTTATTGTATATCAGGGGCTGTTCTGCACTAAAGAGCACCCTACTATGTAAAGTCTGGAGAACAACATGCTGTAAGAGAAAAGGGTAAAATCTCCAAATGTCTCTCTGTCTTTCTTGCACACACTATGAAATATTAATTTAATTAACCATATCATCTCTGATACTCTGGTTTAATCAACTCACACATTAATAATGGTTTATTTTTTATTTAAAACCAATTATTATTATTATGTATTTTATACATTAACTCTAATAGAAGATGCTAGGATAAATCAGACATTTTAAGTAGTCTAGATTAACATTTATAAATATAACAATAATAATATTGCCTTTTTTGGTAGAGCTGTGGTGGGTTAGGTATACAAGCAGGCCACATATTAAAAAGACACTGAATATCTGTTGTACTGTGCCCTTTAAAGCTTTTCTTTCACTCTTTTCCCCCTCAGTGTGAACCCTCTGTCAGTGGGGAAGAAGAATGAAGCTGTCATCTTCAAGAGTTGATCTCACAAGCTCGACAAGAAAGGAAACGAGTTTAAAAGAGCAAGTGCCACATAAATATCTCACTTTACATTTGATTCAGGTTGTTATCTAGTTTCTGAAATCCAAATAAAGTCACATTTTTAATATCACTAGATATCTCAAATATGATATTACAGATGCTGGCAGGATGCAAGTGCGGCAGTTAACGGAAAACTTGAAATCAATATTTTTATTATTGAGTATTTTTTTATGGCTCCTACTCCACATGGCATTAACATGCGATATTCTACATGAGATTTAACATGCATATTTGTTTTAATTGTCTGGAACATGTAACTCTTACTGCTATCAGAATAATGTATTACCACATGGCCTTGTGAATCATTCATCATATTATGACTTACATGTTTTAATGCTTATTCCAGTTATTAAAGGAAAAAATGCTTATAGAATAAATTATGTTTCTATTATAAAAATGTATATATAAAATATAACAAAAGTTATTATATATATATATATATATATATATATATATATATATATATATATATATATATATATATAATGTCTTTGTTGTGGCTCATCCATTATGACTTGAAAGTTTCAATGTTTATTTCCAGTTATTAAAGAAAAAATGCTTATAGAATAAATGATGTTTCTATTATAAATTATTAAAAGATATATATATATATATATATATATATATCTTTTCATCTAGTATCAGTGTTTTAATGATCATAAAAGGCTCCTACAGAGGAAATGTTAACAAACTTAAGACTATAACTTGTATAATTTATATTTGATCAATATCCAAAGTTTTTTAATCAGACGATTCCATGTTTATAACAACCATATGTGAAAACTCATTGGAAACAATATCTCCTTTTTTACTACTTCCGCGCGCACATTTCTGAGGTAATGTTTATATCACGACAAGTAATGTCAACGTTTTATTAAAATAATATATTAGTGATCGTATTGGTCATTAAAGTGAAGGTAAATAGTTTGAAAGAAAAACAACAAATGAAGCTAGTAGGCCTAATGTTCCCTTTTTTCAAATCCCGTTGCATCACGACAACACGAAACGTTAGTTAAATTATTATTAAGAAACTATATTAGGATTTGATTCATTTTTTTATTATTTAAGCCTTTCTGTGGCTATATGGTCAATCTTCTACATTTTAAATTACCTTCATGGCTTTCAGTGGACATTACATTCAAAACAAACAAAAAAGGCCCACCACCTGTCCTTCCCAGCCCATTTGCATTCTTGGGATATTTACATGGCAAACAGCACATGTGAAACACAAAAGCAGAAAAGATACTTCAGCTGTTAGCAAACACACAAACATTCAGTCATCTCATTGTTGTTTTTAGACATTTTCCATGCACACACCCATACAAAAAAACATTCACCTGTGCTTGATGTATATTAATGGTCTTATTCTCTTTGGGGATGTGGGGTTCTGCCACCTGTTTTTCACCTCGCTATCTATTCAGTGCACTTGATTTCCCTTCACCCATTCATGAGATTGGATAACTAATTAGCAGCTTAATTACACATACAGTGGAGTCCTGTGTGGCCTGTCAATTGACGATTAAACATGTCACAACACAGTCAGGCCCAGTTATTTTCACATGGGTGTTTTGGGACACAAATAAACACCTGGGAAGGTGACTTTTGTTTAACAGATTATCAAGAGACCTTAAAGTGTCTTTGTCATTACTATGGTTAACCAGGCAGAGCAAATGCACAGTGACTGATCAAAACATTGATCTGTTTTTAAAGTTCAGACAATCTCTCAGGGAATCTATTGGGGACTTCTTTCTGCTACGATTGTTACTGTGATGATGATGATTGTGGAAATTGCAGCAGCTGAGCTAATGAATAGAGACCTAGAGCAAATACATACATTTTAAGTGGACAAAAACACATACTAGCCTACTTTTGAGTAGATTAAAGGGGCTTTTTTCCAACACACAAAGTAATTTAGGACTCATGTGTACACTTAAAATGTATGCTAACATTAAGTGCATATTGGAAACATTGCATTATTTTAAGATTTCATGTGTTCTTACATTTTTAATTGTGAGTTATGTATATTTAAATACAGGGGTTGGACAATGAAACGGAGGCTGTGTGCATACAAACACTGGTATTTTCAAATCCGCAGAGCTGTGGTTTGGCCATTCGTCCACACGCAAACGCAGTATCCGGTCACTGAAACCGAACCTTTTCTAAAACTCCGCCATGAAGAATATTTTCAGAAACTCCTGTTGGAGTCTTGTCGTGTAGACGGTGAAACCAGAGATTCTGGCTTCTGACGTTACTACACAGGTCACTGCCAAGCGGCAACGTCCCGCGGTCTCTATTGAAGCCAATACGGAAGTGACTTAAACTGCAGTTCATCGACTGGCCACTAGGGACAGGCTCCAGAAGGGAGCAGAATCTCATTGAGCCCCATGTTAAAATGCCCAACTTTTCAGCAGAAATAAAACATGTTTACAGCCTGGTACAAATTCTAGTTTTGGTCTAAACGGCTAATTTTGCCCTTCATGACAACTCTGAGGGGGGTGAAACTCATTCATTTACATTATATAAAGCCTTAAAGTTCTGCATAATTAAGGGCGTGGCCACTTTGAGTGGCAGGTGGGAAGCCATTTATCTGTTGTTTGTTAGTAATTGCTTCACCTCAGCTCCGCCCACATCCCGCCTCTTTGAAAAACGTAAAGATATTAAGTAATTAGAGGATTAAAAGCATAGACTGTAAAAAAATATGTACGTAGTGTCTGTGACGTCACCCATATGATTCTGAAGAGCAGTTTTGAAGCGTAAAGTAGGGTCGAGCTGGCTGTTGCAGTCTTAGCAGCGTGTCCTCGCACGCCACTCCTGGATAACTGACAATGGGCAAAGAGGCGGGACGTGGGCGGAGCTGAGGTGATGTGATGACTAAAAGACAGCAGATAAATGTCAATCCACCTGCCACTCAAAGTGGCCACACCCTTAATTATGCAGAACTTTAAGGCTTCATAAAATGTAAACAAATGAGTTATTCACCCCCCTCACAGTTGTCATGAAGGGCAAAATGAGCCGTTTAGACCAAAACCACAATTTGTACCAGGCTGCAAACATGTTTTTTTCTGCTGTAAAGTTGGGCATTTTAACATGGGGCTCAATGAGATTCTGCTCCCTTCTGGAGCCTGTAGTCGATGAACTGCAGTTTAAGTCACTTCCGTATTGGCTTCAAGAGAAGCTGGGGTAGGTTGCCGCTTGATTAAAAGGGATTTAAGGGAATAAAGAAATAAGAATGGTAAAATAAGTTTTTGGTCTAATTATAGCCTATATATTTGTATAGTAATCCATTTAAACTCGTTGCAAGTAATATTTTCATTTAAAATATGCACATGTTCACCGTTATTTGTATGTCTAATATGTCAAAAATGTACATTCCGTCATGAATGACATCATCAGTTAAATGATAGCATATTTTCAGTTCAAAATGGCGAGTAGTTTGCAACACTGTTTTTTACTGTGGGTCATTAAACATTTCCATTGTAAAACAGTTGTCGAATATTAAATGTTTATTTACTTATATCTTATCACGCATGCACACTTTTTACTTTAAAAACTAAAAGCGTTGCATTGGAATTCACAATGGTCTTCAGTGAACATTAAGCCCCGCCTTCTTTTAATCTGATTGGCCATCATTAATGAGTGCTGTTGAACTTTTTAAACGGTCTGTCAACAAACAACAAACAGAGAGGAACGTAATGGAGAACAACATTAAGAAATATCATATATTGGGGGGACATTTTGGCCATAATTGGGGGGGACTTGCCTACTCAATGCCTGGTGGTTACAACCCGACACAACATAATGGGAGAGATATCAGAGTTCAGAAGAGGACAAATTGTTGGTGTGCACCTCATTGGCTCATCTGTGACCAGGACAGCAAGTCTTTGTAGTGTATCGAGAGCTGGTATCCAGTGCCATTTCAACTTAAACCACGCAGGACAAACCACATCCAATGGGAGAAACTATCAATGCAAGAGAAAGCTGTCTGAAAGGGAGTTTTTGGACTGTCACCAAAACAGCTGCCCAACTCACTGTAGAATTAAATGTGCACCTCGTCTCCCCTGTTTCCACAAAAACTGTTAATCTGGAGCTCCACAGGGTCAGTATTCATGGTCGGGCTGCTATAACCAAACCTTTGGTCACTCGTGCCAATGCCAAATGTCGGTTTCAGTGGTGACAACAGTGCCAAATCTTGGGCTGAGGATAATGTGAAACATGTACTGATCTCTGTGGGTCCACCTTCACAGTCGTAGGAGTTATGGTGATCCAAAAAAAAAAAGAAATTCCCACGTAATTACTTCTTGTGGCCTGCGTATTCACAACGAATACAAATAGTGATGCAGATTAAGACTAGGCGATTTCCTAGGCAGATATTGACTTGGGACTATATTAGGGGGAAGCACAGGCGAAGCACTGCTACTTGGGCGCAGATTTTTGCACAACACATGCACAACATACGCCGGTATGTTGACAGAAGTTTGGGGATTTCATGTGTTACGTGATATCTCTGCGCTTCGTTGTGAATACGCAGGTCACAAGAAGTAATTAGGTGGGGTTTTTTTTTTCACTTTTACACGGGACATGCTAGCTGGCAACATAGGATCCCATTCATTATGCTAAGCTAAGCTAGCGCCGACCCTGCCAAACTAAAACAATGCATGCACTGAGACAAAAATGCATTTTCCCACAAATCTAAATGTAGGAAAGATGTAGCCCTATTTCTAAAAACGGTGGAGTGTTCCTTTAAAAAGGCATCTGAGATAATTACTTGATAAATATTTGAAACACTGCTCAATTTTAATCTTAATGTGTCTGTGACCATTTATTTCTCACTCAGCCATAAAAAAAAACATTTTAAATGATTATCACTTTAATTTACACAAGCCAAGAATAAAAACAATGGATAAAAAATGACAAATTAAATTTGAATACATAAAACAGGATGCAGATCACACTTATAGCTTGTATACAAACAGATTCCACACACACAACGTCATCTTGGCATGTTATATAAAGCATGCCTTCATGCCTAGAAGGTACAATTAAAACGCTTAAGCAATAATACATTTGCCCAAATATACTAAGATACAATAGACGTGGAAAAAGACACAGACATGAAACTTCTCGTACAGTTAACTTGACATGTTTTAGATGTTTATTTAATATTTAAAAATAAAGTATTTTTGCTAGTAATCTCGAACATCACTGCTACATCCTGTCTTCAGTTTTGTGTGGTTTCACTCTGAGAAGAAATAAAAGAGTTCTTTCATAATATGCCGAACACGAGTGCGTGCAAAGGTCTTCTGTAGAAAGGCTCAATCACAAAGATCACGATTGTGGAGGGAAATAAGGCCATGAGGGATATTATATTTTATGTGCATGAAAAATAAGTTACATTTTAATTAAAAAAGAGAAGACTTTACCAGCCAAATTAACAGATGTTTGTTAGTCTGGATCTAATGCACTAACAAAAGTGCAGACCAGCACCACACCTTTAGACCCTGGAATTTCCATGATTTTCCCACTCGTGTGTCATTACATCAGCCTATACAGACAACAGCCTCTTCTGAGACTTTTTTTATTTACAGACCTATATACAGTCAAACCAACATATATTTTCAACATTTTCTCACATTATCAGTTAATTTGCGATAATAAAATATGAGAAGTTAAACTGTCAGAACAAATTCATCTTGATAATGTCAGATCACTTTGATGTAATGTATTAAAATCAACCAAATCAGCTTCAATTTAAGTACACAATTAGATAATAGCAATTCAGCTCAACCAATGACCAAGCAATGCTTCATTTTGTTCAGTCTGTGATCTCAGAGATAGCATTATCAATTAAAGAGAAAACACTTCAGCCAAACATGCTCAGCTCAAAGTGTCTGAATCATTTTGATCCCACATTTTTATCAATGTTACTGGTTGTCAATGTATGAAGAATTTTTGGGTATAATGTCACAGTTGACTTTATTTTGCTCTCCTCACTTACAGAAATGAACTATAGTGTCCTGCACACACTAGGAAAAAAAAAGATAGATTTTTGGTTTGACTGTAACTCCTTGTTATCTTCAGATGTCCCATGAGAAAGTGCTTGTCCACGTGTGATACTGTATTTACCCTTTCATCCTGCAGCAGGGTGTTCTCCAGACTTTAATTAATATAGTGCTCCTGAGTGCAGTGCAGCCCCTGATGTACAGTACGGGTGTGATGATCGCATTGAGACGAGACAAAATGCGCAGAGGGTCTGTGCCATTATTTTTAAACAGGTAGCACGGAGTGCCCCTAAAAGTGCACACAGTTGAATGAAGAAACAACGGCAACCACGCGATCAGAAAACACATGGCCACTATTATGATGAGGTAAACGGACGCGCGCTTGTTGTCGCGTTCCGCGCTCGGAGCCTCGCGTTCCAGCTGGAATCTGGCGATGAAAAACAGCTTAAAGTTCAAGCCAATCATGATAACGACGGAGAAAATGTTCGCCACAAAAGTACCAAAACCCGTCACTTTTTCAGCGACCCCAATAGTCACCAAATTATTAACAGCCACCATTAAAAAAGCATAAAGCCAGTAGGCCAGAATCACCAGAAGGGTTCGGTTTCGGGTCATGCGCTGCGAGTATTTGAAAGGCGCGGCGACCGCGTGGTACCGGTCCGCCTGCGCGGCCAGAATCGCCATATAGGACAGACCCAGAAAAGTGGGAACGATATAGAAAGTGCGTGTCGGGGAGTCATAATAATCGCGTACATCCAGAACTCCAGCATAATAATAGGAGACGCCCGAGCAGATGTCACTGAGACACGTGCTGAGCATGTACATGAAGCGGTTCTCGCTGCGCAGGGATCGGCTCATCATGATGGAGAGAAACACGGACACGTTGAGGAAAATGATGGCGGTGGCGAGAATTACATTGAAGAGAAACAAAAGCACGTTCTCGAAACTAGTAAGAGGCAGCACAGTGCCAAGCCCCGCGCTACTCTGAGAAATATTCATGAGTGATCAGTGAACGCAGGTGCAATGCAGCTCAGACATCGCTGAGGATCAGAGCGCGCGACTGAACTCAGACGAGCGTGCGGGGCGTTTTTAAAACGAAGTGGAGGACTCGTCGGGACTCACGTGGCAAGTTCCTGGAAGTTTCAGGCCTTTTTTTATTTTTTTTTCAAACAACTGTCTGTCTGCATATAGAAATATATCTTGAAAGGATCTATTATAACATGCCCCCCCAACTTTGATGATCCAAAAACTGTACTTGTAAAAACAACCCGCCAGTATGTCCAATACATTTAGCAAAAGTAAACCATTTAATTTTAAATGTATAAATGTAAAATACCCCTCCCCCCGCCCCCTCAAATACTTAGCCACGTCCCTGAGTAATATGTATTAATAGGCCTATATATATTATAATTTATGGCCCAATATTAACCTTTAATAACCCGTTATACCCGTTAATAATAAGTTATGTTTGAATTAAGAATATATTTTTTCTTGTGTTTTTAGTGATCTTATAGCATGAAAAACAAGATTTGAACTTTTCTACACATATTTTTCAAAAGATTTTCAGATGAAGACTTGAGTGGCAGTGTTTTTGGTTTTAAACAAGCTGAAGAAACACTGTATTAAACATATTACAGTAACAGCACAGTAATACTGTGTGCATTTAACAAACCAATTAATAAAAATATATAAAATCATATGAAAAAGATAAAATATATAGGCCTACAAAAAATATATATTACAGCTTCAGTGATTGCAAACGCAATTGAGTTTGTTCCCGTTCGACCAGTGAACCTCAGACTGAAATCTACATTGATCAATTGATGCTTTCAGACTAAAAAACAAACAAAAAACTTGCAATCAGGTGTTTTCAATCTCATCTGAACTGTTGTTTCCTGAATTCTCCCTGTCTGGTATTGTTCTTAAAGTATGAGGCTAAGTACTTAGGACATTACATAACTGATGACCTGTCTGATGATAAGGACATTTTTAGACAGTGCCGTTTGTTGTATGCACAAGATAACATGTTGATCCGCAAATTTAATATGTGCTCAGGTTCTGTGAAGACTGCACTTTTTAGAACATTTTGTACCCCTATGTATACTGCCGATTTGTGGCGCCGTTACAAAAAGAGTAGCATGCAGAAACTCAATGTAGCATATAATGATGGAATGAGGCTGCTGCTTAAGGTGCCACGTTGGAGCAGTGCGAGTCAGATGTTTGTCAGTGCTGGTGTGCCCACCTGTTCTGCAGTGTTACGGAATATCATGTATAGTTGTATGTGTAGGCTAACTGACTCTGCAAACCGTATCATTTTAACACTGACAAATTCAACACTAAGTTCAGTCTGATTCTTCTCCAGAATGTGGAACCACTGCCATTTTAGTTTGTATGTAAATATGTGATATGTACTGTATTATTATTATTATTATTTATTTTTTTGTGTGTGTGTGTTTGTATTGGTGTATTTTTATGTTTGTGTTTTTTGGACCATTTGTGTCCTGAATAAAAGCTATGATGATGATGATGAATGAGCATTACATAATCAGATTACTTTTTAATGTAACAAGTAATGCATTACAAGTAACTTGCATTACATTATCAGATTACTTTTCCGATGTAACTAGGATTACAAGTAACGTGCATTACATAATCAGATTACTTTTCAGACGTAACAAGTAATGCATTACAAGTAACTTGCATTACATAATCAGATTACTTTTCAGACGTAACAAGTAATGCATTACAAGTAACTTGCATTACATTATCAGATTACTTTTCCGATGTAACAAGGATTACAAGTAACGTGCATTACATAATCAGATTACTTTTCAGACGTAACAAGTAATGCATTACAAGTAACTTGCATTACATAATCAGATTACTTTTCAGACGTAACAAGTAATGCATTACAAGTAATGTACATTACATAATCAGATTACTTTATGTAACAAGTAATGCATTAAAAGTAACGTGCATTACATAATCAGATTACTTTTTTGATGTAACTGCAAATTACATTCTAATAACACACCTGCATTTATGTATTTATTTACACCCAAAAAAAAGTTACTGGAGATGAAGTATTTTCAAGAAACAACAGTCACAGTAATAGTATAGTAGCTGAAATATAATGCATGTCCAGTTTACTGGACAGATGACTAATTGGAATTTCCTCTAAATCTACAACCATGATATGAAACGTTAGATGTTACTTCATGCTACATTTTATTTTTAACTGCAAGAGTCTAGGATAGAAGGAATGGATTGATTTTCCAGAGCATCTTGCCATTTAAAAATCCACAACAGCTTTTCACTTGCTGGCAATGTATAGGATGCACTATAGAGGTGGATGATGCCATCAAAATCCATGCATATTTAAGAAAATGTTTAAGAAAAATGCATAAGAATAGCCTACTTAGACTACTCAAACATAGCACAAGGGTCTCTGACAGCAAGCAAATACAAAAATCCCTAGTGCATACTATTCCCATATAACATTATCTCAATAATTCGTCTTTCAGTCTCATGGGATTGAGCCTCATCTACTTAAACCCCCTTTAATCAGCACCAGTGTCCTCCGTCTACTAAAGACACATGACAATGCTCACCTTTAACCTAACCGTTCCACTCTCGGTTGACTTTTCGCGTCCTGAAGATTATTTGATATTTCTTTTTCATATCCTGTTCGCCACAGGTTCGGTTCTCCTGGCAGGGTCGGTGGTCATCGGCATCATGAGCACCAGAGCCCTGCGCTCTCAGAACCGCTTCATCTTCATGTTAAACACCAGCATCAGTGACACGTTAACCGGCTGCTCTGTCTTCTACCTCGGCCTGTTTGACGTCCAGGAGGGTTACCCCTCCCGAAACGGCACTTATTACATTTTACCATCATTTCTAGGGGTGAACGTGTTGACATTTGTGTTTGCGCAGTTTGACAGATACCTGGCAGTGTGTCACCCCTTCTTCTACACGCGGTACATCACGCGCGGGGTTGTGATTGGCTCTTGCGCGCTCTGTTGGATTTACACATATTCAATTCTTACTGTTCAAAGTGTCGTGCCAATTGCATTTGCCGCGCAAATGAACGCATTCGGGGTCATAGTGCTACAGGTGATCGTGGCCATCAAAGTGCTAATGACCATCAAACTGTACATGATCGCGAGGCATCAGCTCAGCCGAGAGCCGCCCGGCAGCGACAAGGACAACAAGAAAGAATCGCTGCGCATCATCGTTTTTGTGGTCATCTGTTTTCTCATCTTGTGGGCTCCGTCTTTTGTGAACATCTCGGTAAAATATGTGACTAAGACCGGGCTGAGGTTTAAAAATGAAGCCACGAATCTTTTCGCGATCATGGCGCGGTTTAACGCGCTCAGCACGCCCGCGCTGTATATTTGGGGTAGCCCGGCGTTGCGCGCGGCGGTCTGGAACTCCGCGTGGAGTAAAATAATCAAGAGAAGAACGACAAGGTTTATTTTTGGGTCTAATTGTGTTTCTGAATATCAAATGTTTAAATCCACACACACACACCTGTACAAATACTGTAATGCCAACTGTAATAGGCTTGTAAGTGTATTAGTCTACTATTTTACAATCTAAAATGCTTGATAACTTTTAACAAACATTATCCCCCGGTTTCACTGACAAGGCTAAAGCTCTAGAATAAAATGCATGTTTGAGCTAGAAATTGCACAGCATATCTTAAAATATGTCAGTGTCATTGTTTTGACTCAAGTTGCATTTATTGTAAAAAATCAATTAAAAAATCCTATAGCCATACCCTAATAAAAAACAGAAAAGAAAAAAATGCAGCCTTTTTTTTAAGGTTTACGCATTTCAATTGTTTAGTAAAACTCCATCTTTGAATTGAATAATGTAGCCTACACATTATATGGATTACGAATTTTAAATAAGTAAAAACAAAAAGAGCTTAAACATTTTGTGTAAATGTTGATGGAACAAGGGAATTGACCATTTCAGTTTGATTCGCAAAAAACAAGGAACATGTTTAAATACATGAATACGAATCACAAACTAAATGCTCAATTCCCTTATTTCATTACGATTTAGGTCTAAACAAAATGTTTTATTAAGCTCGTTTTTATACTAATTTAAAATCCATAATATGAATAGCCTAATATGTGTGCTAAGAATTATTAAATTCAATATGGATGGAATTGTACTATACAATGGAAAATCGTAAATCTTAAAGAAAAGACCTTGAGGACGTTCCAAGAACGATGTTCTAAAGTTCCATAGACATTATTTTAAGAACGTTCCTCCACACATTTACAGAACTTTTAAAAAGGTAAAAAGTGGCGAGGTATGGTCCAAAAAGAGCCTACTAATGAAAATCCTTATAGAGTTTTAAATATTTTTTTCCTAATTAAATGTTTATTTTCAGGTTTAAAAAAAGTCGTTCTCAACCCCCTGTATGAATCAATCACACACATCTGCAGGCATATAACACATTAACTAATCTATTAAACATTTTCTTTGTCAGTGTTATTAATAATTTCATCATTAATAATCATCAAGCTCGTGTACAACCTTACATCAATGCGTTTGTGGGTGTCTTTTGAAACAGGGTGGACTTTGGCCATGTGAAACCCAAGAAGGGAGAGGGAATTCTCAGCATCGCACAGAGTTCCAGGGAAACATGAACAATAGACTCTCTTCAAGACTCAACTATCTGCTGAAACATAGAAATGACCAGTCGTTACAACAGAGCAGCTAATATTAATGTTTGGCTCTAACAGCTATAGGCTTCTTGGTCTATAATGCCACATTTCATGTATTTTTACAATGTTGTCATAAGTTATATGACAAGGCTTTATATCTCTAAACTTGGCCGTGGGTAACATGTCCCTTTAAAGGTTTATTATCACTCTGATTATTTTAACATTTCATAGGTTATTATTAATAAAGTCGTGAAGTAGTTATCTCAAAAATTCCTTCCTGTATCGCGGCTGATGGAGACAAGGGCGCCATTTTAAATTTTGAAAATGATTTAGAAAATATCACTAGGAATTTAATATGAAAGGTTGACATATTACATATCTAATTTAACTAAATCTTCCTGAAACTACACCCCCACAGCCTCCAGCAACTACATTAATTTATCAATTCAGAACAATTTCAGTGAATAATTGCCATCTTCGAATGTTTTAAGGACTTTTTTTCTCGCCATACCTTCATAAACATCAAATAATAGACGTCATCACATTCAATTTCAACATTTATGTTCAATATATTTACACTGTTCTAGCAGCTATGCAAAATGCCATGGTTACAACTTAAAAAGACATGCATATTCAAGTTTTTCTTTTCCCAATGAATTATTGAATGTATTTATCAAATGAATAAAAGCAAATTGCAGTTACAAGTCAAGACCATGAAGTATTTTTTCCCCCAAACAAACAGAACCATAAGACCACGTGTGCATCCTAAACTTTATTGGACCGTTTTAATAAAACTTTTTAAAAAATATTCTCAGATATAAAGATGAAGACTAAATACTGTAACTGAAGAGGTTAACAACGTCCGATCAGTGTTTATTCCAAAAAACGGAAACTGGAAGGTTAAAAATAAAACAACATGAACTGAAGAGCACATCCAAATAAATGGAAAACGAATCAGGAACTCAAACTTGAGACAATACGGATCACAAAGCAGCAAGTTAAAGCCCATTTTCCAACTCAAAATGTCAAATGGATTCGAAAGGAGTCGATGCGAGCTGTGAGAACAGCTGAGGACTCTTCCATAAAAATTGGGTTGAGAATGAAGCTTTACAACACTGAGACCCTAAAAAACAGCCAACATGAACTCAAAAACCTTTATGTAGAGTAAAATCATACAGAGTTGGTAAACTGCAGGCTCTACGAAACCATTTGAATCTCTCATCACCCGCAGCCCACAAGTTCAATCTTCTCCAAGGCTGAGCTGACGGCCTGAGTGATGGCGTTTTGAACCGAAAGTTGCATTGAAGTTGGCAATGAAGCTCTTGCTGCATTAGAGTTCGGTCACAGTATATAGGGTTGAAGATGCGGCCGACCGGCAATTATCTCCAGTCTTCCGCTAGAACTCTTAGTATGCATGAAACACAAATGTAGAGAGTGAAAATGAGGATAAAAGAGGAGATGCAGGGTTTCACTCTCCCTTTGTGACCAAATCTTCAATGTAGGCGTCCAGCTCATCGTCACTGCTGATCTCAATGTCCTGAGGAACAAAATACACACATGAACAAAGGAATTTCTCATAGGAACAGCTAATTACTCTCATTTCATTGACAACAGTCCACAAAATCAAAACAAATAGCATAATTGACTTATGAGTGTAAATGTGTGTGTTTCAGACCTCCTGGACTTTCTGCAGAAGAGCGACGATGTTGGTTCTGAGTTTGCGGAGTTTCTCTTCAGATTCCCGGAGTTTGGCTTCCGCCCCGCTGCTCTTCTCCTCCACGGCTCGTGCCCGCGACTCCGCCCGCGTCTGGTAGGAATTACACAGACTCTGCAGTCCGGCCTCATACTGCTGGAAATACTCTTTCTGCAATGCACACGACACTAAACTAAGCACTCAAATCATTAAACTTTGCTATAAAAACATCTCTGAAGGCTTCCGTGTAGCAGCGACAAAGGCCTGTACTCACGATGGGAAAGGCCACAAGGTCCTCAGCACTCATAGTGTTCACAGAATCTTTAGGGATTCGGAAATCCGGAGGGAAAAAATACCGTAGCAACGTCCTGTGTGAAACAATCCATGAATGTAGGGATGAAATGCACAAAAAACTAAAAAGTACAACAGAAACAAACCACAAGCACACCTCATCATGGTCACGAGGCCTTCTGTCGTCTCTCTACTCGGCCCGCTCTGAGTCGTGTCAGGCTCAGCAGCGGTGGGCGGAGTTACAGAGCGTGCTGGACCCTGATTGGTGTCTGGACTTCGCGACTCTGGAGAGGCTGGACGCATAAGACGGACCTCATCGCTGCCCTTAAACACCCTGAAAACAAACACAAATGAACAAACATTTAATGTACAAAAGCAGCTACAATTTGAAGTTGTGATGGAACAGAAGCAGGGTCGGAAATTAACAGGGCCAAATGCAAAATTTCCAAAAATGCCTCTGCACAATTGAAACCAGATCTAATATGTCTGTTGAGAATAAAGTAAAATTTTAAAACTTAATGTAGATTGTGGCATTAAATTTAGATCTGCTCATATGAATTTTTTACACTGTTGGGGGTTTGGCAAATATAACAGGAGTAGCGACAGATCTTTTCTTTCATATTGTGACATACATCCGAGTAACAGAGAAAAAGAGATTGGTGGGGACTCGGTTTTTAAAAAAAATACATAATCATTCACCAAAATATCCATAACGTGCATTTAGAAAATAGACGGGGTGAATTTTCATATCATGCTGACTTTAAAATAAAATGGAAAACAATTCAGAAAATCTTCTGTAACTTTGGAGACATATCACACAGACCCTCTTTTGGCATTTAGGCAAAACAATTCTGTCAGGATTCACTACAGACACACAATGATTTTGGAACATTTGGGCAATTTTGTAGCAATAGCTTTCACACAGCAAATTTAAACAGTCAGTCATAAAATAGAACAAATTGCAAACGATAGCACAGATGAATACAATAGAATATAGAGACTAATGAAATAAACATAGCTTTAAGTTTTGGAGATGGGGCTAACAGTCGTGATCGTTAAGAGTCGATGATCCTGAAGACATTGAATAGCATGTTCAGGTGTGTTTGACTAGGGTTAGAGCTAAACTCTGCAGGGAAGTGGATCTTGTGGGCCAGATTTGAGGATGCCTGGTGTAATGTGTCATATGTGTCACATATTGATTTGTGTATGATTGTGCATGTACCAGCGGTCTCTTGGAGTGTTCATGGGAACGTAGTCAAATTTGACTTTCCAGCGTACGGTGTCCTTTCCCGTCTCTACTGCGGTCACACGACCCGTGAACCACTCGCCGTTCACCTTTGCCTCTACCTGCATGCCTTTATCTACAACACACACACGTTAATTAGATCTCCACCACACAATCCCATGCATCTCTTTATTATCCGAAACAATATGCATATATTACCTTTCTGTGCATTATTTTTGGTCACATCTTTCTTCAGATCTTCATTAGTGCTATTGGTGATAACCTGAGAGAGAAATTTGGATCAATTAAAACTGTATTGCGTGTGAATTAAGAGGTGTGAATGTGTTTCTGTACCTCAGTGTTGGTCTGTTTGACTGTTACTGCTGCTGGTGGGTTTTTTTCCACTGCAGTTTTCCCTCGAGCCTGAACAGACGCCGCCATCTTTGATTTTTTGGGTTGAGGTTCGTCCTCTTCTGACGCACTGTCTTCATCATCCTCCTCTACTTCTTCCTCTTCCTCCTCCTCTTCGCTTTCTTCTTCCTCCTCATCCTCCTCCTCTTCTTGGACTCTACCCTTCTTTATGTTTCCTTTCTTGCTGGTTGGAGTTTTTTTGCCTGCAGTCTTGGCGGATGATGGCTAACAGAAAAACAGTGATTTTTTTTTGTCAGTGTGAAAACACAAGATATTTAAAGTTGATGTATGTGTTTTTGTGCATGTATGCAAGACGTCTTACTGTAGCGGTGCGGTTCTGCATGGCACTTCTGCGAGCTGGCGTCTTTGTGGGTGGCGGTGGGGGCGGGGCTACAGTTTTGGGGCGGGTTTTGTTGCTTTGGCTGCAGGAGCCGACTTTGATTTGGATGGAGGGGGAGGAGCTGGTGGGGTCCGCGTAGGTCGTGAAGGAGCCGTTGATTTAGGGGGAGGAGTTTTTGCTATCTGTGGCTGACTGACAGCTTTTCTGACCACTGCAGGGAGAGGTGGTGAACGTGGGCGGGGCGCTGCTCGCTGCGATGAGCGTGTGGGCTAGAAGGGTTACAAATTTTAAACGAATAATAAATAGCTTGTCAAAAATGTCAAAAACATGTCCAGATCAAAAACTATATTTTGCATAAAGAAAATGAATCCTATTTTTAGGACCATTACAAGCATATTTTTCCAGTTATCATACTGTAATGCAAACACATATTATTTAAAACTAGTAAATCAAGTATTTATATATCATGGTAAAAAATTAAATATCAGTAAGTATTATGAAAAATGTCCAGCTGTATTTGGCTAGAAATGTGCTTAATTGCATATATTTTTTTCCATTTAGATTTTTGGGTGAAATATAAGACTATATTATATATATATATATATATATATATATATATATATATATATATGACCCATTTTTTGTGCGTTTATCCCTGAACATCCAGACACGCTTAACTATACCTGAGGTGTGCGCTCTTCTGTAGGTTTTGCACTGACATCTAGAGGGAGCCGTTTTATATCTGTTGCTGATTTTATTGTTGTGGTTTTCTGAATTAGGAGAAATAAAGCATTCATTTAAACCAAAACAGACAGAGAAAAGGCTGATTAGAGAGCTGAGATGGCAGACAGACCTGCAGGGACTCCAGTTTCTCTTGCTGCTGACGGATTTTATCTGACAGATCTTTCTGTTTGTCCTCGGATGACTTGCTGTCTTTTTTCAAAACGCCGATGGGCAAATTCTGCCTCTGCTCAGACGCATCACACCTAATAGAACAGAACAACAAACGAAACGATAAGAAGGAAACGGTCTTAAATGGTTGGAAGGCTTCTGGTGTCTAGTTTCCCAACCTGTCCTGGGTTCCGTCCGGGTTCATGAGACACACCCAGCTGTCCGGGTACCGCTTGTCCACGGCATCCATCTGAAACGGCAACGTCCGCCATTTCAAACACTTATCTACAGGAAGATATATAAAAAAATATAAGAAATTATATTTGTACAGGGGTATTCAATAAAGTTCTAAGAGGTGTGGTCTCTATATTTTCTTCCTAGCAGAGGTCAAGACAATACTTTTTTGGAATAGTTATCCATTTCCATTGGGCAGCAGTAGAAAGAAAAAAAATCCTAAACAGTCAAAAAAGATATTGATATTGGACCCTCAGAGCCAAAGCATTGAGTCATAAAAATGTAAAGAAAATCACTGATTGAGCCCAACTGGATATGATATGGGGAGCAGCTGGCCCGTACGGATCACGGATCAACTACGATCCCTATACTTGACATCGCACATCCTGCGATGTGACTATCACGGATGCGCACGTCATGATATCGATGCTAAAAGGATCTATCGTGCAGCCCTAAGACACACATACACAAAATTATGTCAAAATACTAGTCTCTGCAAGGATGTGTATCATTATATTGGATCCGTGCATTCTGTGCAAAGTGGCTAAAACGGGTGGATTGTGACATTCCTAAAATTCCCGGGCGGGATGTGGGCAGATAACTCCTTGCGGGCGGGTAGTAACGCAGATGAAAAATGTGTGCAATATTTGTCTATATAACCATTACACATACGCAACAAAGATTTGACATTTGACCCATCACGTCACCACCACTGCGACTGCAAGTGAGAGAGACTTTTCCACAAGTGGATTTGTAATTCAAGAATGGGGAACGCAACTTAAACCAGGTACTGTGGACGATAGCCTTTTCCTGCACCGTAACCTTAAGGGAAAGTAAATGCATAGGCATAGGGCTATTGTTTGTGAGTCACAGGCTCCGGTAGTATTTTTTCTTGTTCTTTTATTTCATTAATGGGTATATTTGCGTATAGTTATCAGGTTCCATAGCCTATTTAGGTGCCGATGTTTTGCGCCATTCAAGTAGCCTGCCAAAGTGCATTTTAGTTTCATTAGCCCATTCATGACGCTGTTGTGATGTTGAGAGAGGTGCGAGATAAAAAATAAAGCACTTTAATTGGAATGATTTTATCGGGTAACGAACCAAATATTAACGGGTCTGGGCGGGTGCAGATTTGATTGTGATATCACGTGTGACGGGTCGGATCTGGTGCTGAACTTTGCGGGTACGGGTCTCCAAAAATTGACCCGTGCAGGACTCTGCCTTACTTTCTTTGTAACTTTGTTATACTGTATTGATTTATGCTTGGTGTATTTGATCTTAACCCTATTGCTTGTATTTTTTAAATTCAGTATCATTATAATGATTGCATTTTCAAGTCTAATAATTAACACAATTAAACAAAAATGATAAATAAATAATTTTTAAAAAGCATTTTCGTTTTTTGCCCAAAATGTTAATAAACCCTAATATTTATACATATAAATGTGTTTCACGTGTGGCACGTTAAAGAATGTTTGTGAAGCGCTGACAGTGAGTTTATGTTCGTACCGCACTGGATGGTGACCGGTATCTCCATGGCTCTCCGTCGGCGAAACCGAATTTCATTTGATGGGACGGAGTTCCAGTTGGCCGACAAATAGCCAAATTCATCCCAGAATTTCACTATACCCTTCTGAGCTGTTGAGGGAGACAATTAATTGAGTTAAATGTACTACACAATAATAAATAATTCATAATTTAAGTGGATATTTAATACATGTCTGCACATGTTATCAACAAAAAGATGACTGACCTATACCGATGTCCTTCCAGTACTGCGCGAGATATTCTCCCATGGCTCTCAGTAAGTGTCTGTATTCTTTAGCGTCTGCAAAGTCCTGCTTGTTGTGCGTTGGCTCGAGCACTAGATAGGGAACATCCACCACTCCTACAACACCTCCACAGGCCCTGACACACACACAGACACACACACACACACACACACACACACACACACACACACAGTTAATGCTATTCTTACACCTCAGCTTGTATACTGCAGTCTGTGTGTGATTTTCACTCACATTCCTCCCTCCAGTTGTGGTCCAGTCTTCTCATACATCTTAATGAGACGGCTGCAGTTATAGACGAACATTCCATCCTGGTCTCGTCTCTCGATGTTCACGCCAAATATAAAGTTCAGCTCCTTGGGTTCTTTCAAAGCTCTGAAACGGGAAGAACAGGCAAAATGCTCCTTAGAATAAATCTTGACAACAGTCAACAAGTGTGTTCTCAAGGACATGAGGATGTCATTATGCAGTGGGATAAAGTCATATGTGATAACTATAAAACATCTGGTCAGTGTATTTGTAGGGGGTGTGTATTACTTTTGTTTGGATGCATGGATGGCTTGTTTTCTAGTAGCTTCGGCACGTAACGCCACAGCCGAATCCTGTGCCTTTCTCAGAGCGGCCTGAAATCATATGAGGAGAACAAAACAAATGCATTAAAAACCTGCAGACCCAACAAACTCATAAGTGCAATTTAAGTGTGTGTGTTGGGGTGGTCGAGGTCTTACTCTGGCTTCTTTGGATAGGTCATCACCGAGCTTTAACTCCAGGGCACGAGCTTTACTCTCAGCTTCCCGCGCCTTCTCCTCAGCTAGAAAGGAAGTCGCACACACACACACACATAATTCAAGTCACATTTATTTATATAGTGCTTTATACAATACAATACAGCCACCTAATAGTCAACTTAAAAGTAAGTGGATGAGAAGTCAACAAAATAGTATTAGTTAAAAAACACCTCAGTAAGTGACAAAGCCAAGCAGTCCGTGAGGGTCAGATTGTATGTATCTATATAAAAATATTAGGGCTGTCAACGATGACGCGTAAATGCATGCAATTAATTCAAAGTCCTTAATGCGTTATAAAAAAGGTAACACAATTAAATTACAGAAGTACGTGAAGCTGCATCATTTACATAATTTTCGGCGTGCAGTTGAAGTCGGGAGTTTCTCACAATCACACTGTGCCCCTGTAACCCTGGTAGGAGGACATTTCTATTCTAACTCTTTAACCCGATTCTGCTTCTCTGTTTGTGATCAGGCCATTTAAAGCCGTTAAACTCTGGGAAAGCGTTCAGTGATCCAATAATCGAATTCATTCAAACAGTCCAAAACAGGCCAGGCTGATCACATCAGACATTTCAGAGAGAATAGAGACTCACATTGCCTTTTTTGTGAATTACTCATTCCAGTGTGTGCTTTGCTTTAAAACACAAGTATTCTGCGATCGTTTCTGAAGAGTGTAATGTTGGTGACATACCGGAGTCGTACAGTAAGCGTGTGAGTTATACTAATGCACTAATCAGTACAAGAAACAAACCTCTTATCTAATGCTGTAAACTGGGAGTCAGTTGTAGCCTACTATAATAGTGAAGGTAAAATTGAGCTGATTTGTATACAAACACTTAAATTACACTCAATGATTTAAAATAATAATACAGTTATAATACTAACAATTACATAATCATATTTCTACTCCAATTTTTTTTTTTTTTTTAAACACTAAATGCTGTTTATTTGTGGTTTCATAAAAACTTGCCAGATTTATTCATGCATTAAATATTGAAGAACATTAAAAATGATGCATATATTCAGCAAAATGCTTCTCTAGAGAAGGGTTGCCAGGTTTTCACAACAAAACCCGCCCACTTGCAACTCAAAACTAGACCAAAACAATCTGGTTTTTAGGGGTTCCCTGGTAAAAAAAAAAAGCATTCCAGGGGGTAAAATATATGTTTTTTGGCAGGGTTCCCTGCTAAATCGAGCATTTCCGGCACAAAATATAACATAATTGGTGTCACTTCAACAGCCCGCAGCAACAGTGTTAAAGTAGCCCAATTCCACGGGAAAACCGCAGACATGGCAACACTCCTCTAGAGTTCATTTTTCTAGCTGACTAGCGAGTTTATGGACACTGGATGTGGTTTTCTGAGGTAAATGTGACGTTACATGTCATTGTTCACAAGCTGTTGGACTGATGTCTTTCCACCGTTGAAACACTGATTGAGCGATTCCATGTGACATGATACGGATTTTGTAAGTTGTACTCTCTCTTTTAACACACTTCCAGATGCTCATTCGTGTTTATTTTGCGCCGTAGCTGGTATTAATGCGGAAGAGAAGCCGCTTCTCTTGACCTGAGCTGAGCCAGAGCGATCTCACTCCACAGCGCCAAAAACGCTTTTTATGTTTTTGAATTTCATAATAAAATGGACGTAATTTGGAGACTTTGTTTCATATGAATAGTAACAAAGCACAAATATTATTGCGATTTATTGGATGGGATTGAGGCGCTCTACAATTTTAATTTCATTCATGAACTGAAAGCAGGATGACTAATCGATTCTTGGGATTTAAGAATCAAAATCAGTCTGAAAATGAGAATCGATTAAAAAAATTTTACCCACCCCTAATATATACACACACACACACACACACACACACACACACACACACACACACACACACACACAACAAGAAGAGGAAATGGGAAAGATACAGAAGTGATTTGACTGTACAGCACAATATCTAATTCACTCACTTTACTAAGTGCCCTAACATCATTTACTTTCCCCGTTACAATCTTTATCAAAGGAAGGGCGAGATGACGCATTTCCAAGCATGCCCATTGGCTGCAGGCCTGTATACTTTTAAAACAAGCAGCTACATCTGTCAACACTTGTGGTTCAGTATTTGTGGAGTTTATAAAAAGCAGAAATGGTCATATAGAGGAAATGCCATTTTAACCCACAAAGCCTGAAGTCAACTTCCCTTAAAACCCGCATGCAATTCAAGTCCAGTTTGAGCTATTAATGCGGGCTGGGTTGAACTCACCAAGTTTCGAGAGGTGATCTGCCTTCTTGACCTCCTGCTCCGCGGGTTTTAAAGCGTGTCGACGTGTATTTGTACATCCTAGAAGTCAAAAGAACAGAATGCACAGGTGAATGAGTGTATATAGCCATGTCAGGCTGTTCTGTACAGGATTTTGTTTTGCTACTGCCTCTGAGGAAGTTAAAACTATAAAACTAGTACTTTTTCACAACATTAAGAGGTCAATTTGATGTGAAAACACCCTGAGACTGTGCATATGTGTGTGAAGTTGATATTTTTTCATGTTTACCTAGGGTTATACAAGCAACAGGACAATCTCTTAGTCCGAACTTTGTGACCCTGAATGAAGATCCTCATTCGGGGGTCGATGTACAGGACAGCAGCATACGCACGGAAGGACCTCCTCTCTGGCTTTCTGTTCATAACACAGACGTACATTCAGCATCATCAAAAATGTCCAGCATTATATTAACATGCCACACTGTATGCCATATCAGTTGGTTTATGACAATCCTGCTCCTGGAGGGCCAACTTTCTGTAGCGTTTAGCACAGAAAGAGTCTGGAAGTTTCTAATAAGCATTCTAGTAGACATTTGCCCTGTTCAAATACCCACACTTGAGGTCTTAGCCACTTGAGAGCGTGTGCACAAGACTGCCCATGTCTTTAAAATGCGGTGCCCTTAATGCACACTAAACACACACTCGAATACCACTTCAGAATGGTAAGCGTATCCCATCATGCATTATGTTCAGGAACTCACATGCCCCAAAAACGCAAGATGTCGAGGAAAACATTCCACTGTAAATTATTTGAATTAGATAGGCTACTACGTATAATTTGGGTAGTAAAACAAAGTGTTGCACATTTCATTGGTGCAAAGATGAGTAGGCAATGTGTATTTTGTACAACAATTGCAACCGTTTTTTTATCACTTAATTAGAAGCACAATTTTAAAATGCAAAAGCTCTGTAAACACTTGCATTTTTTGCATCACTATAAGTGTGTCCCATCGGGTAATCAAAAGTTATATACACACGCAGTCTTCACACCTACTTGAACACTTGTGCCCGATACAGGAAGATGCATCATGTAAGTAGATAAACAGCCACATCATCCTTTAACCCAAGACTGGTTTCCCACTGAAGCTAAGCAGGGCTAAGCCTGGTCAGTACCTGGATGGGAGACCTCCTGGGAAAACTAGGAAAACTGCTGCTGGAAGCGGTGTTGGTGAGGCCAGCAGGGGGCGCTCACCCTGTGTGGGTCTTAACCAAGCGGGAACCTCCTGCTGACTCTCTTGAAACCAATACGGAAGTGACTTAAACTGCAGTTCATCGACTGGCCACTAGGGACAGGCTCCAGAAGGGAGTAGAATCTCATTGAGCCCCATGTTAAAATGCCCAACTTTACAGCAGAAATAAAACATGTTTACAGCCTAGGACAAATTCAAGTTTTGGTCTAAACGGCTAGCATTTTTTTGTAACGCATTCGTTTATATTATATAAAGCCTTAAAGTTTTGCATAATTAAGGGAGTGGCCACTTGAGTGACAAGTGGATTGTCATTTATCTGCTGTCTGTTAGTCATCACATCACCTCAGCTCCGGCCACGTCCCGCCTCTTTGCCCATTTTCTGTTATCCGGGAGTGATGCGCAGTGACACGCTGCTAAGATAGCAACGGCCAGCTTGTCTCTACTTTATGCTTCAAAACTGCTCTTCAGAACCCTATATTTTTATACAGTCTATGGTCTTAACACCCCAGTATAGTGACTAGGGCTGGGACGGTATGGATTTTTTCTTACCAGGGTTGAAAAGCAAGAAATTCCAGTTCAGCGGTAAACCGCTTTAAACCCCCAAACAGCCCACATCCATCACGATGGAGCACCACCATCGTGATGCCACGCCCTGTTGCGAGTCGACACACACACACTAATCCTCTTCTATAGTTAAACTAAAAACTTGGCTCTGTTGATTAAATTGAGAGTATAACTATGCATATATGCTATTTTAAATACTGTAGTCTAGCCTAAAATTTGAAATAATAAACGCTCAAACATCCATTTCATAAGCATGCATGTTTATTTTCCTTCAGTGAAACAACACACTACAGCCTGTAAAACATTTAAATGATAAGTAAATAATGGTAATCTTAAGAACATAAGAAAATGTAATATTTGTTTAAAAAAGATTTGTTTCATAGCCTATTTCCCCGCAAAGATGTGTCATATGCCGCTCTGCGCTTTGAGATGAATGTGGGACACGAGCTGGATAAACACCTTCTCGAATATCTTCGTCTTCATGTTTTCTCCTGATGTTGCAAAGCAACACTTGTTGTAAAATTTTATCGTCCAAAGGGTCAAGACATTTAGGCTACATATGTTTGATTAGGCTATGCACTGCTAGAGAAAACGAAAGCAACATCGCTGGGTGTCAAATAAACCTGACGCGACTCAAGTCGATTGACAATCAAAAACTGTGTTATATAAAATTTCATCCTATAGTGTTTTTCTACTTTACCACAGTAAAAGATTTGAATGGGTATAATAGACTAAAGCAAACGAAAGGAAGAAACGTTTATAATTCCCTGCGAAAATGAGTGCGACGTGAGTGAAGATTTGGGAAAAGAAACGAGATGTCCAGTGGAATAAAATGGACTAACGTAAGGCCTATTGTTAAAATTCACAGAAATCTGAATATTGGGTGACCAGATCGCAAAACAGAATTAAAAAGCTGGCAAATCTTAAATTGGGCTCAGCCTCTCGCTCTCATTCGGCGTGAATCCATAGCCTATGTTTTCATGGCTGCTGTAACATCTGCAAATTTTTTCCCTGTAAACAAAGCTTTGTGCTTCACTCCTGTGGTAATAATCACGTAAAACAGCGTTCACTTAAACACTGGGTCACTAACGAAATTATAGTTTTAAGTAGAAAATAGTATTTATGTAAGGAGATATTAAAATAAAAAGAGCACAACTCTTAAGTGGAAGCAAGCTACTTTTCCCCCCTCACGTGCAACCTATGAGTCCTTATTTGATTTAGTAAAATAACGAAATTATCGTTTTTAAGTAGAAAATAGTATTTATGTAAAGAGAAAGGTAAAATAAATTATATATTTTTATACAAATAAAAAAACAACGATATCATTGTCCATCACAATAAAGTGTACATGCTAGTTATTCTAGCAAAATATATGAAGGCTGGAATGTAAACCAATTTTAATTTTTTTTTTTTTTTTGCGGTGATGGCGGTGACGATCTCAGACCCGTGGTAGGCATCACGTGCCTGCGGTATTGCGGTAACCGTCCCAGCCCTATTGGGGACACTATACTGTCAATAAGCACCATCCTTCGAATGAGACGTTAAACCGAGGTCCTGACTCTCTGTGGTCATTAAATATCCCAGGATGTCCTTCAGAAAAAGAGTAGGGGTGCAACCCCAGCATCCTGGCCAAATTTGACCATTGGCCTCCTAATCATCCCCATATACTGATTGTCTTCATTACTCGGTCTCCTCTCCACCAATCAGCAGGTGTGTGGCGCAATATGCCATCGCATCATCCAGGTGGTGCTGAACATTGGTGGTGGTTGAGGAGACACCCTTCCATTATTTTGATTATTATTATTAAAGTAGTCAAGTGCAAAGATGGCAAGTTAAGGGTATTTGGCCAGGACACTTGACTAGCTGGTTTAAGTGAGCTTTTCTTAAGAGTCTGGGCTGATCAAATAGGAAAAAAAATCATGATTATTTAACACTATTATTGGTGGGCGATATGATCAAAGTCTTATTTCATGATTTGAGTAATTTTAAATATCAGTGAAATTCCACTATCATTACTTTAGTTAAACTAATACTAGGTTAACTAATGTAAGAAAAAGGTCCTTAAAACAATTACAAAATACAAGTAAACACATTATTTAACATATTACGCTTTTGATAACACTATTTAAAGGTGCCATAGAATGCACTGATACACTATTTTGTATCAAGAAGGTATGTGGCTCAGGTAAGGGCAAAAAAATTCTCCAGATATGGTTTTACATGTCCATTTACAACCCTAGGATTTGTCCCTAGAATGAAATGGGCTGTTATTACTGTATTTGGAAGGGTCATGAATAACAATGTTGAGCTCTGCTCTGATTGGCTGTTTCACAGCAAGGCTCATTTCAGTAGCTCACACAACTGACTAACCGCACTAAAGCTTACAATTAATTATAGTACACAATAAATCTGTCCTTATAACGCAGCACATACGCACTTAATGATAATTGCAGTTATTGAGAAAACACAATCGCAAATATTCGAGAGATCCATGCTTGGATTTATTACAGTTCATCACTGAGAAGTGAGTCGTGACAGAACACAGACCGACTGAATGACACTTTAATTTAAGCAGAAATCTCAAATGGAGATCGCTGAAATGCAGCTTACTTGTTTAGTGTTGTTTTCAGATCATCCGCGTGAGGGAGAGCTTGTGTGCACATGGTTGCCAGATTGCAAAGTTTGAGTAAAACGTCATTGTATAAGTGTAGTATAGGAATGTAAGGTGTAATGTAACGCAAGGAAGTGCAATGTGTGACATTTTTGTGATTGTAACTTGTTCTGTGTCAATGTTTTTTGGATGTTGAGTGTTGTAAAAATGTCAGACCTGTCTGACAATAAAGTATCATATCATATATATATATATATATATATCAAATGGACTCACACTCCCTCTACAGGCGTCCCGGCCATCATAATGTCCTGGTGGTCCGTCTCCACATCCAACTCCGGCTCTCGGTTATCCATCAATTTTAAATTATAAACTACAACCAGCGTACCTACGAACACACAATACTCAGATTTAACGGCCCAGACACAATCTAATTAACCGCAATGATTTAATTTCAGACAAAGTGCTGTAAAAACCAACCGCTGGGTCCTTCGATCTTCTTGAACTGCCGAAATAGCTGCTCTTCATTCTTAAAAGGAGAATACTTAAAGATGAGTTCAGTCTCAGTAGCGTATTTCTCAGTGTCTTGAGTCAGAGGTTGCTGGGTCTTCACGTCCCAACTGGGCAATGGGACGATCACCTACGAGAACAGGCCAAAAGCACTTAGAGGTCTGCACTTCGCTCAGAACGAACGAGCGTTTGTGAATGATGCTTCTTACCTCATCCAGACCCTCTTCTTCATGAAATGTTCGCGACAAAAACAAACACGTTAATTTGTCGTCTTTTTTGGTGAAAAGAATGAAGTCCTTCCCTATACGCATGGAACCCCTAAAAGAGACCAGGGCGTTTATGTATAAAAACATTAATGATGAGATAATGGCAGTTCATTGGTTTCCAAGAGTAGTGTAATGATACTTACGACTTTAATCCGTTTCCATACTGGCCGATGTGAGTAGACTCAGGGAATCGTTTGCTTGATTTGCCGAACTGGATGACATGAGTGGCTTCACCTGTTCAAAACAGTTCTGTTGTCATCACTGTTGCATACAAGAGTGGAAATGCTTGCATTTTGTTTTAGGTAGGGTTTGGTTTTCTTTACTCACTGGGCTCCATTCCAGTGCCATCGTCAAGGAAACAAAGCATAAACCCGCCTCTTAGATCTGGTCTCTTCTCTGATTGGCAGTAACAAATCAATATTAACAATATGTTTGTTATAATACAACTTTTGCAAAGGATAAAACTTAAAACCATTGTATCCAACCTGTGTAGATGTCTATCCGTGTGGCATTTGCATCTCTGTAGACAAGAAGTGGATGTTAACTTCAATAGTGCAAATCATTTTGATGATAGAAACCCTGTTTACAGCCGGCTGGTCGATCAGATCACAGGTAGACGAGGGAGACACATTCCCGTTTTCACATGTTTTAATCCGTATCTTTTGTCCACATTCAACCACTTCTGTCCTGATTTCTGAGGGGAGGGTCTATGGACAGGTTAATATATGGACTTTTTCAGATCTTTCCATCTAATGGATGAAATAAGCTCACGCAATTTACATATGAACACGCCCGGAGATGACAGAAAACACACTGGAGCATCAGCTTTAGTTTCTGCTCTGACAGACAAGACCAGCCGAACGCTGTGAGTGTGTGTTAGACATCAGGAATGGAGAGAGGACATTGAGCTTGGGATGTTTTTCCTCTTCAAACCAAACTTGGGTGTCCAGCCGACAGTTTAAATCCCGTCTGGCTTGTGCGCATCCCATAATGTTCAGGCATTGGGTCTTTTAGTGGCTGTTCGAACACATTCGACCACATGAGCGTGTCTACACTACGAAAGCAATCCGGTCAGATGTGTTCTCAACTACCTCTTGAAGTGATCGAAAGTGGACAAGCTCAAAACTTATACACCTGTACTTGGCGTCGTCCACTTGTGATCCAATCTAGCAAACTGCATCTTAATACCAGGTATAAACAAGGCCTTAGTGTAAGTAATATTTTTAATATAAACACAAATCTGTGTTTGTACCTTGAGTTGTCCACAAGTTCAGCCAAAGCTCCAAAAAGAAACTCGTGGGTTGTCCTGTTGGCAATAAAATAAATTGATCAACAACAAAAGAAATAACCTTTTTCATGGCCACTATTACTTTTTGTCCTTTATGGCAATAAACGCCCAAGTATGGGTCAAAATCGACAAGAATAATTCATACATTATTAGAACATTATTATAAATGTCTAAAAGCAACATCCAGATTCAAAATGGTATCCAATTCACAATAACATTGTTTGCACTCCCATTGATAATGGGCGCATCACTTTGCTGATCACTTGTATAAAATTAAGCTAGGTCAAAGACTTTATATATAGGAGACGGTGCACTCTGATTACTTATGAATGGGAGAAAGTGCAATGCCCAATATGGCGAATAAGCCCCGCCTTCTAAATGAAAGAGCCAATCGTTGATTAGTAAATTCATTGTGTCATTGCTATAGAAACGGGCAGTGTTCTGAGATGCGCGTTTAGGACTGCACGTGCATTAGCGTTGCCATTATTTCAGCATTTAGAAACAACATTTATAGTTGTAGTCAGATTTGACTGGTGATTTCAAATATAAAACGTAATCGTTAGGTTGGTGTACAGTTTTGGAGAATTTTTTGTTTCCCCCTTTCAAAGAGATAGGATCTGTACTTGCATGCCAAGAGGCGTTCCAATGATGGCCTGAATGAAATGACAGATTTAATTTAATTGAAAAAATGAATGACTTCTGGTCTTGTTGTCATTGCAAACTGCTTTGTGGAAAGTAGAAGCAGGATCCTACTGACAGTTCACGGGCCATGCAATGCATGTCCACACAAAAAAGGCCACTTTTGATCATCACAAGTCCGAATCTGATTGGCTGATTGATTGAGTCAGGGTGCATAAGCTTTTAGCAGTCTGATGTCATCTTTTGTTTCGTTGCTTGCAAGAAATTTGTAACAATCAACACTAATTTATATAGTACATGCTTTAAATGTCAGATGAACATTTTCACACTTAGCAACACATAACATGATGTAGTCCTAGATTATGTAGTTCCCAATATATACACTAAAATTGATACTTACGAGTTTGTGTGCAGATATTCAAAGGTTAGCTGAGCTCGGTTTAGCGAGCTATAATTTGTGTAGGCCATCGTCTCAAAATAAAACAAATTAAAAAAGAAAACTAGCTGATTGTATTCACGTCTCGTCTCTACATTCTTTCCATATGATGAGAATCATGTGTGATTGTTCAACACCTAGAAAACAAACAAAATCAAGCATGTCAGTACAAACTATCCATAGATCCAACGCAACTCATTGGATAAGACAGTTTAGTGGGAAATATGGGATTTAAACTGGTGGACAATATGGACGTTTCAAACAGTAGTATGCTTCGATACGGTTATGTCGCATCCAGCGACATTTTTTGGGGGAAATTAATATTGTTAGATTGCATTTTTAGTCAAAATATTTCCAATGCATTCATATGGG
Organism: Gobiocypris rarus; assembly: GCA_023029165.1. NCBI lineage: Eukaryota > Metazoa > Chordata > Actinopteri > Cypriniformes > Gobionidae > Gobiocypris > Gobiocypris rarus. Next base: position 6,001,772 of record CM040913.1, on the reverse strand, counting down.
TTTCAAGTGCATTGCATTGTGGGATTCCATGCAGTGTCATGTCGTGTACTTCATTCTAGCAAATGTATTTGCATCCTGTGCTCAGTATGCATAACATATAATGCAAAAACAGTATTATGTACGAGAATAACCTAAAATTTAAAGGCACAGTATGTAATTTTTCGCCGCTAGAGGTCGCTTATTCAAAACAAAGGCGTGGCTTGATGATGCCTTGATTTCACAGAGCTTTTTTTATGCCACAGTCGAGCGCTTCGCTCTTCCTCTCATGTGGGGTAACGCAGTACTGTTTTATCATATTAGATACATTGAGTGCATTGAAAGCTATGTTATATTATAATGCTACTCTGTGTGTTCACTCAACGGCTATTATGAGACACTTGTTGCACACTAAAGTAAGCTAGATCGATATTAGAGATGGCAAAACATGGTACACGCAGTAAATCAAGAAAACGAGATTTAAACAATAAGACTAACTGTGTTGAGCTGGAGAACAATGATTAGTTTTCTGTCGGTAAATGATCCAAACAGTTGCTCACCTATCAGATATTAAAGCGTCTTTGTTGTTTCCATGGTTTCTACAAAATAAAACCGAACGCAGGTATGATGTCATTGATATGCGACGCACAGACACGGCCCTGTCCTGGTTAAAATTGCTTATTTCTCTGGATTTAAACATTCTTGGAAACATTTGGATAATGTAAGTACACAAGTCAACAAAGTATATAACACTGTTCTAGTGGTTTCTGGATATTTGAATCCAAAAATCTTACATATTGTGCCTTTAAGATAACTATTAGTACTTAGTATTAGTACAAAACTACAGCATTTGCCATTCTGTGCTTTTTCATCTCGTCATATTTAAGGTTTAGTCATTGGTTTGAAAATTAATACGCACTGTAAATGATGTGCCAAACCATACTCTTGATATCCTTTCCTTTTGCAGGCATGTATGATGCATGGGTTGAACCTTAACAGACTATTGCCATGTTTCACTCCATCCTGGCTGATAATAAAGCAGACAGGTGAGCTCGTGAGTAAGGTTTTAACTGTCTGTCCTTGAACTGAATTAAATACACACAGAAACACACGCGAGGCCACCCCATGCTGCAAGGCCCCTGAGATCCATGCAACAGCAGAGACTGAACTGCGAACACTTTCATTCGCCCAACACTCAAATCAGCATCTACTCTATCACATTTAACTCCTGACTCGCCTAATGAAGCATGCACAGGAGAAATAGTCAAATAACTGCGGCCTGCCTAAAAACAACCGTCTACATTTACCAAACCAACAGCCTTTGTACAGTAACACAAGCAGAAAATGTGATTTCAATAATGCAAACCATTTAACAATTCCTCGACCTCCGTTTGTTTTTATCCAGCGATTTATGCCTGATGCATGATGAAAGCTACGAAACAAAACGTGTTTATTCCTTTTTCGTTCATAGAAAGTAGATGCAAGGCCTCGAATCGCTCCAGCAGCGCTTTCCCTCGAACAACACACACGAGCACAGAGACAACTTGCCCCGCCCTCCTCACCGCGCTCACCGAATCACATTGCCCGCTGCTTCATTAGGCGCGTCTGATTGGTTGAAGTCGCCGTCGTTCAACTTAGAGCAGGAAGTGAGTTTGCTGGTCCATGAAGGAATGTGCCGTGGAAAAACGCGGGGAGGGAAATCGTGCTAAAGCAAAACACGACAAATCGATAAGATGGTCTGGCTTTTAAAAAGCATATAAAAGGTAATGATGACATGACAGCTTTTATGTGATATTAAGACAGGTTAGCATGAATTCAGTCGCGTTTTGTTACATAAGTTGATTTAACTAATGCATATATTTTTTCTGTTCAAAGGTGTAAAACGTGTAGGCTTTTTAGCCAATCGTTTCTGGTAAAAAGGCGTTGCTGATGATGAAAATTGTATGTAATGGACGAGGAGGACAAAATGTCTGCCGTCTCTTCTGAACATAAAACAAGCTTTTGGATCTCTTCAAACAGATGTTGATTTCAAAGGGCTTTTTCATTTGTATTCAACGCAAATGGGTAAGAAATCACACCTGTGTCTCTGACAGGTCTAGTCTCTCCAAACCGCAAAAATAGTTGGTGTAATGCCCCGCACATTTTAGCCAATAAGAATGCGTTGTTCTTTTATCATGTTCGGATTGGCTAATGTGTCTATGCGGGCGGGGTTTATTAATGATGTTTTTCGACTCTAGATAACAAAATGACTAACTATAACCTTTTAGTATCATATTTAAGGCACTATTTAATATGCATAAAATGCAAATGACCAGATTTAGAATGATTACTATTTAATACCTTGTTTTGCAGGCTAGGCTTAAACCTGTTTTTTTCTTCTATGGCACATTTATTAAAGCTACTTAAATGTCCTAATTGAACTAAGGCCTAAATATTCCTAGCTTAATCTAAACCCTGTCTGTGAAAGTGGTGTAGTGACAAATTGGGTCCCCTTTAGGATCCTATTGGTTAAAATTGCTTTTAATAGGTACTCTCTTTAGCATCTGATTACAATTCCTACAAAATCATGTTATGATAAATACTGTTACAACTATGTTATCATTACTATTTATATCTGTATTAGTTAGGTTATGTACTAGCATAGCATACTTGCCCTACATACATTCTCAATCTTCTAATTATGTGTTAATTTAAGTGTTAAAAGACAAAATATTTCAATTATAAAAAATTAATGATGTTCAATTATTCACTTAATAGGCTATTATTATTTTTATGTGTAAGAAATTACGTTAAATTGGTTTTATTATGCGCTAATGTGTTTTTGTACGCATTATTTAGTAAACAACGCGTATTTTAAATTGATATAATTCGTATATACTCCTGATAATCCTTAACTGACTGTCTGGGGAGACTCGATTTGTCATGACACCGGGCCTTAATGTCACATTTAGCTAAATCGTGATATGACTCCAGATGATGATTTGCTGTCAAGCATTGCTTTCTTTGTGAATTAGTGTTCACTTCAAGATCATTTCACCCATTTCTAGCTAATGAGGGGTTTTTGTGAAGTGTGGTCCACAAACGGTAAGTGTGAATTGTGTGAATTAAAAAGACCAGAACACTGAATGCACCACCACTGAATAATGTTCAGACACCATTACATTGCTAATTGCCAAAAGGGCTCATTGGAATATTTTAATACATATTGTTTTCAGAAAAATAAACAAATTATGTACATTTAAATAAAATTAATATCAAATATATTCATTGTGACATCAAAATAAAGTTTCTCTTGGAGTATAGTTCTATCATAATCATGCGTCTCAGGATACGGTCTCTTGATTGTGATTGTTAACTCTCACATTATCATAGCCTAGTGTTGCAACCAAACATGAAATAGGCACATTTTGACTAGATCTGTTCTGAATGGCACTGCAAGCAACCTGCAACTGGTTGCAATTTCTCAGTTACACAAAACCAACATGTTGGCAATGGGAAATCGTTGAATACCCAAATGTTCATTTCTTTCTGCAGCAAGTGTCTTCATGCGCTCTGACAGCCAGTTCACTCTCAGATGTGTTCTGTAGATGTTTCTCATGGGCTCAGCAGCAATTCCTATGAATTATTTAAAATGTTTAAGCACTTTTCATGTTAATTCATGCAATAAAAATCATGAAAAAATGCAAATCAGAGAGAGTGAAATACTAAAGATTAGAGAGCTCTTTAGTAAACCAGAGGACATTGCTCTACAGTAGGTACTACCTTTTGAAGGTCATTCCCCTGGTAAGAACGTGGTGAACGTGAAGAGAAACTTCCACAGAGACTCATGAGGATGCAGACAGCCAGCACTGCAACACTGACCAGTAACAGGTGATACCTACACAAGGCTTTTTCATCCTAGTCAAGCAATAAAGAAGTAGAGAGGTGAGCTAGATGTTGCTTATACGATGGTACACATTGACAATTGTATTCTGTAGAGCTGCTTTACAGTTACTTTAAACCGAACCAATTTACAATATTAGAACCTTTATTTTCAACGGAAAGCTCCTATGGATATTAACGGTTCTTCATGGAACATGGATGTCAATAAATAACCTTCATTTTTAAAGTGATAGTTCACCCAAAAATGAAGATTCTGTGAATTTTCTCACCCTCGTGTTGTTCCAAACCCACAAGATTTTCGTCCATTTTCGGAATTCAAATGAAGATCTTTCTGCAGGAACCAATGTGGTTCAGTCTCGTGTTACGCATCACGTTTGAGCTTCAGCAAGAACCAATGAGGTTCATTCACGTGTTACGCATCACGTTTGAGCTTCCTCAAGAACCAATGAGGTTCATTCTCGTGTTACGCATCACGTTTGAGCTTCAGCAAGAACCAATGAGGTTCAGTCTCATGTTATGCATTACGTTTGAGCTTCCTCAAGAACCAATGAGGTTCAGTCTCATGTTACGCATTACGTTTGAGCTTCCTCAAGAACCAATGAGGTTCAGTCTCATGTTACGCATTACGTTTGAGGTTCAGTCTCGTGTTACGCATTACGTTTGAGCTTCCTTTAAGAACCAATGAGTTTCAGTCTCGTGTTACGCATCACGTTTGAGCTTCCTCAAGAACCAATGAGGTTCAGTCTCGTGTTACGCATTACGTTTGAGCTTCCTTTAAGAACCAATGAGGTTCAGTCTCGTGTTACGCATCACTTTTGAGCTTCAGCAAGAACCAATAAGGTTCAGTCTCATGTTACGCATTACGTTTGAGCTTCCTCAAGAACCAATGAGGTTCAGTCTCGTTTTACGCATCACGTTTGAGCTTCCTCAAGAACCAATGAAGTTCAGTGTTGTGTTACGCAGCACGTTTGAGCTTCCTCAAGAACCATTGAGGTTCAGTCTCGTGTTACGCATTACGTTTGAGCTTCCGCAAGAACCAATGAGGTTCAGTCTCGTGTTACGCAGCACGTTTGAGCTTCCTCAAGAACCAATGAGGTTCAGTCTCGTGTTACGCAGCACGTTTGAGCTTCCTCAAGAACCAATGAGGTTCAGTCTCGTGTTACGCAGCACGCGTTGAGCTTCAGCAAGAACCAATGAGGTTCAGTCTCGTGTTACGCAGCACGCGTTTGAGCTTCCTCAAGAACCAATGAGGTTCAGTCTCGTGTTACGCATCACGTTTGAGCTTCAGCAAGAACCAATGAGGTTCAGTCTCGTGTTACGCATCACGTTTGAGCTTCAGCAAGAACCAATGAGGTTCAGTCTCGTGTTACGCAGCACGTTTGAGCTTCCTCAAGAACCAATGAGGTTCAGTCTCGTGTTACGCAGCATGTTTGAGCTTCAGCAAGAACCAATGAGGTTCAGTCTGTTACGCATCACGCTTTGAGCTTCCTCAAGAACCAATGAGGTTCAGTCTCGTGTTACGCAGCACGCTTGAGCTTCCTCAAGAACCAATGAGGTTCAGTCTCGTGTACGCATCACGCTTTGAGCTTCAGCAAGAACCAATGAGGTTCAGTCTCGTGTTACGCATCACGCTTTGAGCTTCAGCAAGAACCAATGAGGTTCAGTCTCGTGTTACGCAGCACGCGTTTGAGCTTCCTCAAGAACCAATGAGGTTCAGTCTCGTGTTACGCATCACGCTTTGAGCTTCAGCAAGAACCAATGAGGTTCAGTCTCGTGTTACGCAGCACGCTTTGAGCTTCCTCAAGAACCAATGAGGTTCAGTCTCGTGTTACGCATTACGCTTGAGCTTCCTCAAGAACCAATGAGGTTCAGTCTCGTGTTATGCAGCATGTTTGAGCTTCAGCAAGAACCAATGAGGTTCAGTCTCGTGTTACGCATCACGTTTGAGCTTCAGCAAGAACCAATGAGGTTCAGTCTCGTGTTACGCAGCACGCTTTGAGCTTCAGCAAGAACCAATGAGGTTCAGTCTCGTGTTACGCAGCACGCGTTTGAGCTTCAGCAAGAACCAATGAGGTTCAGTCTCGTGTTACGCAGCACGCTTTGAGCTTCCTCAAGAACCAATGAGGTTCAGTCTCGTGTTACGCAGCACGCTTTGAGCTTCCTCAAGAACCAATGAGGTTCAGTCTCGTGTTACGCAGCACGCGTTTGAGCTTCCTCAAGAACCAATGAGGTTCAGTCTCGTGTTACGCATCACGTTTGAGCTTCAGCAAGAACCAATGAGGTTCAGTCTCGTGTTACGCAGCACGCGTTTGAGCTTCCTCAAGAACCAATGAGGTTCAGTCTCGTGTTACGCATCACGCTTTGAGCTTCCTCAAGAACCAATGAGGTTCAGTCTCGTGTTACGCAGCACGCGTTTGAGCTTCCTCAAGAACCAATGAGGTTCAGTCTCGTGTTACGCATCACGCTTTGAGCTTCAGCAAGAACCAATGAGGTTCAGTCTCGTGTTACGCAGCACGTTTGAGCTTCCTCAAGAACCAATGAGGTTCAGTCTCGTGTTACGCAGCACGTTTGAGCTTCCTCAAGAACCAATGAGGTTCAGTCTCGTGTTACGCATCACGCTTTGAGCTTCAGCAAGAACCAATGAGGTTCAGTCTCATGTTACGACACGCTTGAGCTTCTCAAGAACCAATGAGGTTCAGTCTCGTGTTACTTACGTTTGAGCTTCAGCAAGAACCAATGAGGTTCAGTCTCGTTTTACGGATTACGTTTGAGCTTCAGCAAGAACCAATGAGGTTCAGTCTCGTGTTACGCATTACGTTTGAGCTTCAGCAAGAACCAATGAGGTTCAGTCTCGTTTTACGGATTACGTTTGAGCTTCAGCAAGAACCAATGAGGTTCAGTCTCGTGTTACGCAGCACGTTTGAGCTTCCTCAAGAACCAATGAGGTTCAGTCTCGTGTTACGCATCACGTTTGAGCTTCAGCAAGAACCAATGAGGTTCAGTCTCATGTTACGCATTACGTTTGAGCTTCCTCAAGAACCAATGAGTTCAGTCTTGTGTTACGCAGCACGTTTGAGCTTCAGCAAGAACCAATGAGGTTCAGTCTCGTTTTACGCATCACGTTTGAGCTTCAGCAAGAACCAATGAGGTTCATTCTCGTGTTACGCAGCACGTTTGAGCTTCCTCAAGAACCAATGAGGTTCAGTCTCGTGTTACGCATCACGTTTGAGCTTCCTCAAGAACCAATGAGGTTCAGTCTCGTGTTACGCAGCACGTTTGAGCTTCCTCAAGAACCAATGAGGTTTGTTCTCGTGCATCAAGCAGGTTCGGTTGAGCTTCTGTTTATGTTCGATGATCAATGTTTAAAATGTGAATAAAAACATAAATAAAAATATCTTCATTTGTGTTCTGAAGATGAATGAAATGGTTTGGACTGATGTGAGGGTGAGTAATATTAATAACAGAATTTTCATATTTGTGTGAACTAACCATTTAAAAATGTATTAAGTGCTATAAATGTGACTTGACTTGATATGGAATCTGCACATGTAGAGCTCCACAGAAAGAATCCCCATCATTCACAGATTTTCACATCCCCTCCCATTTACATGTACATTAATTAAATATTTAGCAGATTCTATCTGAACAACTCCATTGTGTTTTCTACCTTAGTGAGCAGGACTGTCAGGTGTGGATCTGGTTTGAACTCCAGACTGAAGCAGTGTGGGGAATTGTGCTTGTATGATTCCACAGCAACCGTCCTGACAGGTGAAGCGTCCCTATCTATGTTCTCCGCAACCGGGCATTCTGGAGGTGACCTGAAAGATCAGTAATTTAGCTTGCAGGATGTTTATTCACTCCAAAAAAAATGGCCTGTGTGTGTATAAGCTTCTCACAGCGTTTGAGGGAGAACGTGGGTCAGGGCAGTGAAATGAAGACAGGTCAGCGGTCGTCTGATCTTCGTCCCAGCAGGAGTTTGATTGTTGGGAACATCAGAATGGAGGAGCAGAGAGATGTTCACGGATGCCTTCGCTGCAGCCCCTGTGATATGAAAGGTTATGTAATAATAATATTGAATATTAAGTAATGTCCAACAACACTGTTGAATATTAAATATGACAATTTGATGACATCATTATTGTGCAGAACTGCTTAATAGATTAAATTAACTAATTTAACTGAATCAACACTAAACTGACTAAACAACCGAAATGCATAATTTTCCTGCTATCACTGTAAAGCTGCTTTGAAACACTGTATTGTATAAGGCTCTATATAAATAAAGGTGACTTAACTTGACATATATATAAAATATGCATATAAAAACTGTAATATTATATTTATAATGCTACACACAAACCTTTCATGCCCAGCTGGCTGCCCAGCATTGTGGCACTAATGACAATATCATCTGGGACGTCCCCTGTAAACACCAGCGGCACCAGTAAGGAAACATGAGCAGTGCTCATGGAAATGTTCGTCCTATCGGCATGCTCCACCATTCGGGGAGAGTCTTCCTCCAGCGGTGCATCTGTGACATTCAGATGTGTGCAGAACTTAAAACCCGCAACAGAACCCAGAACCACGTTCCAGTCCTAGAAAACAAGCATATGAGTTAGTCGGTAAAGACGAACCCACTTGCACAATCCAAACATACTCACTATGCTAATGTCCGGGTTCTTGAGGTCGTGATTCTGAGAGTAAAGTCCAATGCAGACGAAAGTTATGGAGAGGAACATCAGACTGAGGAAGAACACAACCACAGGAGGGTGTCGGGAAACCTGATCTCTCAGGTTAGTCACAGGCCTCCACTGACCCATAATGCAACAGGAGAGAAGAGTTCACCTGTGAGGTTTAAACCAAGCAAAATATGTTCAGAATAAAATACTACTCACTGAATACTGTCTTTCCCCACTATTTTCTTAAGAAAAAAAATACGCTTTTTATTAAAAAATTAAAATAAATATATATATAGTCAAAACAATAGGTATGACTTCATTTTTTAGAGCCTAGGGTTTTAAAAAAGCAGTAAAACAGTGGTCTCAAACTCAGCTCCTGGAAGGCCACAGCTCTGCACAGTGCAGCTCCAACCAGCTTCAACTCACACCTGCTTTGACGTTTCTTGTAATCCTGAAGACCTTGATTAGCTGGGTAAGGTGTGTTTGATTAGGGTTGGAGCAAAACTGTGCAGAGCACTAACCCTCCAGGAATTGAGTTTGAGACCTCTGCAGTAAAAGCTAAAAGTATAAAATAAAAACATTTGATGAAAATTACAAATGTTGCTTTGGCAATTGACTGAAATAAGTTGAAGCACTAAAATTACTAATAATTTAAATAAAAACAAATAAAATAACTTAAAGCTGCAGCCCGGTTTATAAGCAGAACTGCATGCGTCTTGCGGAAGAACATTACAGCCGGAGCTACTTCTCTCTGTTTATGTCTATGGCGAGTCACGCAGGGACTGTGCCCCTCCGCTGCGGTTCCTACCAGACCGCTCTGAAATAGTCCCAATAAAAACACTTATTATAAGTGTATCGTAGTAATTCAGAGTAAGACAAAAACACGGTTTGGAAAATGGGTTTATGTTGTACATTCTCATTACATACTTTTTTTCAATCTTGAACACAAAAAATGGACAGCAGCTTAAAATAAAAATAGTAATGTAAATGTATTCATTGTAATTACTTCCAACTCATTTATAACCAGTTTTGGGTAAGTTACTCTAAAACAAAAAAAAGTAATCACTAGCTACTAATTACATCTTTAACATTGTAATTAGATTTCTGTACTAATTACTCTCTCTCTAAAAACTATTGGATTATTAGTAATTACTATCTAAATCACAAATCAACCTCGACCAGTTAAACAATACAAGGATAGACATAAAACTACACTTTTAATTCCTTCTAATAAACAATTAAATGTAATTAATCTAAATTATAAGTTATTCTTGAACTGACCGAAGTGTGTAAAGGGAGAAGGTGGGATTAAAAATATACATTTTAACATTAAATGACTGTTGATGTTAAACCCACTATTTTATTCAGAATAGTCTATACAGTATTTAATGCAATTACATCAGAAAGTAACTATAATTAAATTACAGAAAAAGTAATCTATTACTTTACTTTTTTAAGGGAAAAGTAATTACATTACAGTAATTGCATGACTTATAATTAATTACACCCAACACTGTTTATAACACCGTAAATGTGAGGTCAAGTCGAGTGCTTTGCATTATGACTGACAGTCCCATTCAGTGCTCTAGTTGAACAATGTAACATTAGTGGATTCCTCATTTAAATACTTATCGTTGTTCTTCATGTCTGTACACTGGAAAAAAATGTGCATACTGTACTTCATGCGGCAAACAATACGAGTAGTATGTCAGTATGATAACAGCCCACTTCTAAATTGCATAAAGTATGAACACTCCAGTCGTTAGTGTATATTTGCACTGACACAATCATGAACCCACAATTTTAATCATAATTTGAGTATATCATATAAAGTTTAAAGACCACTTACCTTTGATTACGTTCATTTAATTAGCGCGTAGGGATGTTGCACTGACCAGGTTGGAATGTAACGTTAAATATTGATAGATTGCAACGTAACCAACTTCCTGACAGGTGGGTTTCCTTCAAGACAGCTCAAATTCCAAAATAAAAGTCCAGTGGCGAAGACGCACAGATTTTAACTAAATTAAGATAACACCGTGTTTTGTGCTACATAGTTTAAATAATTTCGTTTAAAGTATTGGAAATATTATTAAACGCATTGTGTTTGTTATGTAACATAATTAATATAAAAAAATGCAAAACACCACTCAGCATTAACACAATCTAAATTAATTAAATGCATATTAGCTTTTTAAATTAAATGTAGAATGTGTTTAGGATGTCTGTCAATCATTTTATGAGGAATAGATATTTTTCGCTCAAACTTTTTTTTTTAGAGAGAGATAGAGAGAGGGGTCTTTTATTATGTAATCCAGCAGCGGAAGTGCTGTCCGTTGTTTCTCCAGCATCCAGCCTGCTCATTTTTGCTGTTTGAATGACACCATTTAATGATTAAATTCATTTTCTGATACTCGAATTGGATTAAAACAATTGAAAGGTGAGATTTTATGCTTTCATGCTTCATATTTAAACACAAAATGATACATTTCGAGCGTTTAAATTGATCTGCTGTTAGTTCATCAAGACGTTAGCCTGATAGCACACTTTACTCTTTACTGAACTATCAAAATATGTGGATATAATTTCCTAAACAGTCAGTGTGGATATAATATTTAAAACACATTTGACGTCATGCGCAATGCAGATGAGTTATTTTTTAGTATTGTTAATATACATTTATAATAATGTTATATTTTATTTTAGTTGTACTATTAGTTTACGTTTACTAATTTTGGTTTGTCATTTTGCCAAGGCAACATTTCCCATTTTCATTTGTTATTTTTTAAGTTTAATATTTGTTTAATTTTATTTCAATTACTGAAAACTATTTTAATATTTTTCGTTAACAATAACAACACTAAAGTAGACTCAGTTCAATATAAATAACAGTTACATATAATAGTCTGTGTAAAAATAATTTCGAAGCTAATTTTCCCTTCATAATCGTGTAAAATGTTCTGTTTTATTATGAAATATTATAATGGTTATATATGAAAGCATTTTTTATGTAGTTTCTATTTGGAGTCATTTTATTATTTGATTTATGATCTTTCTGATCTCTTTCATATTTCAGTCACTGAACTATGAATATTATTTCCTAAACTAATACATATTAAGGAAATGTACAATGTGTATATGATATTTAATACATAATTGACATCATACTCAATACAGATGAGTTATTTTGGTATTATTTATATACATTTTTAATACTATATTTTCATATATAGGAAACATTCTAATTATCATTTATTTTTTAAGTTTAGTATTTATATTTAATTTTATTTAAATAACTGAAAATGTAATATTTTTGTTAACAATAATACTAAAGTAGATTCTGCTAAGTATAGATAACAGTTAAATAAAATAGTCTGTGTAAATTAGAAGGTAACTCTTATTTTTCCCTTCATAATATTTTCAAATGTTCAAATATGAAATATGAATTGTAATATATGAAAGCATTTTTTTTATTCTGGGAGATTGTAGTTCTGGATTCTGGAGGCAGTTTGACAACTGACAAAAATGAATCTAACTTTAAATCATGGCTTGTGATTTGATTTATGCTCATTCTGATCCCTCTGATCTTTCAGTCATGTCCTCAGAGGCTGTGAAGAAGAGAAAGCCGAAGGTCATCCGAAGTGAAGGAGGAACTCCAGAGGCCAAGCGCGGTCGAGGTGAAGGTGATCAGGTGAGCGGCTGTGAAGAGCGTTGGAGATGATTTCAGCAGAGCAGTCCACTAACCCTCTGACCTATTCTTTTTCTCTAATAACTCTCATGTGCAGCTGAGTGCAGTCAGTTCACATGTCAAGTTCAGGAAGGTCAGGTTGAGGCAGGTGAAGGTACAGCCCAGCATGCTCCAGATGTGTTTCTTTCATGAGTTGTGTTCAGATGAGCTCCAGTGAGCAGATATGTTCATGTGAGACTCATGTGGCGTGTGTACGTAGGTCTCGATCCCAGCCGGACCTCATCTTATCGGACAGAGGAAGCTGTTTACAGCAAAGAATCAGGTTCCTATGAGATCTGTCTCTGTCTCTCCCCCCTCTTTCTCTCTCTCTGACAGCTGCAGGCTCCAAAATGAACTCTTATCGAGCACCAAATATCAATGAATACTGTAATTTGGACATTTTACTGTACAGATTGCAAACACAAATGAAGAAGATAAGAATGATTGTTCTGGATAAATATCAAACAAAGTTAATGTTATAACTCCAGTGACAATACGTTTCTGATGTTTAGCCAACAAAAATCTTTGATATTATATAGCAATCATATAAATGTATCGTCTACTGAAATATTTAATATTATAACAAAAATGCGTTATTAAATTTGGTACCGGTCAAAAGTTTGTAAATGTTACTATTTTATATAACAGCCCTGACCTGTCAAGACCCCTGAAGGTGTGCTGTGGTATCTGGCACCAAGATGTTAGCAGCAGAACCTTCCTGTAAGTTGCGAGGTGGGGCCTCCATGGATTGGACTTGTTTGCCGATTGGATTGAGATTTTAGGAATTTGGATGCCAAGTCAACACCTCAAAGTCAATTTTGTGCTTCTCAAACCATCCCTGAACCATTTCTGCTTTGTGGCAGTGCATTATCCTGCTGGAAGAGCCACAGCCACCAGGGAATACCGTTTCCATGAAAGAGTGTCCATGGTCTGCAACAATGCTTAGGTAGGTGGTACGTGTCAAAGTAACATCCAAATGGATGGCAGGACCCAAGATTTCCCAGTAGAACATTGCCCATAGTATCGCCGGCTTGTCTCTTCCCATAGTGCATCCTGGTGCCATGTGTTCCCCTTGTAAGCGACACACACACACCCGGCCATCCACGTGATGTAAAAGAAAACGTGATTCATCTGTCCAGGCCACCTTCTTCCGTTGCTCCGTGGTCCAGTTCTGATGCTCACGTGGCGCTGTTGGTGCTTTCGGCGGTGGACAGGGGTCAGCATGGGCACCCGGACTGGTCTGCGGCTATGCCGGCCCATACACAACAAACTGTGATCACTGTGTATTCTGACACCTTTCTATCAGAACCAGCATTAACTTCTTGAGCAGTTTGAGCTCCAGTAGCTCGTCTGTTTGATCGGACCACACGGGCCAGCCTTCGCTCCCCACGTGCATCAATGAGCCTTGGCCGCCCATGACCCTGTGGCCGGTTCTCCACTGTTCCTTCCTTGGAGCACTTTTGATAGATCCTGACCACTGCAGACCGGGAACACCCCACAAGAGCTGCAGTTTTGGAGATGCTCTGACCCAGTCGTCTAGCCATCACAATTTGGCCCTTGTCAAACTCGCTCAAATCCTTACACTTGCCCATTTTTCCTGCTTTTAACTTTTTTGGACAAAATGTTCACTTGCTGCCTAATATATCCCACCCACTAACAGGAGATAATCAGTGTTATTCACTTCACCTGACATAATGTTGTGCCTAATCGGTGTATATTTTATATTAAAATATAAAAAGTTAATTTCCAAATAGCATCATTATAATAACGAAAATATAACAATGCATGTATTATTATTGCAACTAATTATTATTAAATATGCTATTTTAAATTTATATTATTTGATCATTTATATTCTAATTTGATTTATATTTTATATTAAATTATTATTATTTATTATAGTTACATTAAAAATGGTTAATTGCATCAGTCACTTAAGCAGTTTAGCATCATTATAACAAAAACGTTTTATAACAATACATTTTATTATTATTGTTAATATTGTTATTAGCAAGGATTCTGTTATTATACCTGTTTTTAAATGTATAAAATTAGATAAAATAATAATAATATTTATTTTAATATTATGCATTGAAATATTCCATTACTTTGACTGACCAAGAATCAAATATTCCAGAGAGCTGTTTTAATTATTACTTCCAATGAAACGTTCTCTCATTAGCATGTCATTTTGGATCCTGCTCAGCTGTCGACACCACTTTTTCTGCTGCACTTTTGGGTGAGGAGGGTCATATCACAGTTTTGTTGTTTCATTGTAGTTCTAAAGTAAGTAATTGGGATGTGTTGGCTCACAGATGATGTTCAGCTGGTAGGCAGGGCTGTGTGTGTCTGTGCTTTCTGGTCACTGTGTGTGTCTGTGTTTTCTGGTCACTGTGTGTGTGTGTATGTCTGTGTGTGTGCCTGTGTGTGTGCCTGTGTGTGTGCCTGTGTGTGTGTCTGTGTGTGTGTGTGTGTCCCTTTAGGAGGTCCGTGTGTATAATGAAGAGGTGGAGCTGGAGGGCAGAGACCCGCAGCAGGACTACATGCTGTATAAGAACACGTGTGCCGCTCTGGCCAAACTCATGGAGGAAATCCAGGAGCTGAAAGCCAGCGGCGCAAAAGACGGAGTGAGTTTCACATTTGCCATTTGTCTAAGTCGGACTATGGAATTAAATGTAACTGACCTTTTGCTTTATGCATCCTAGAGTGTGGAGATCGAGGAGAGACGCAGACAGAGCAGCGTTCATTTCATTACCCTAAAGAAACTCAACCGCCTGGCACACATGCGACTGAAGAAAGGCCGAGACCAGACACACGAGGTGAACACACTCCGGCAAAGTTCTAGCGTTCTGCACACATACTCCAGTATGCACTGTGTTTAAAATGCAGGTTAGGGATGAAACGATAACTGGTTTCACGATAAACCACAGTAAAATGTACTGGCGATAAGTAATACTTATGAATTGTTTAAAATGTAATTATCATTGAAACCATGTTTGGTTATCACGATTTTGAAAACTCGCTCTAACTCCTGTCCAGCCAGCATTAGGCTCAGGCTAACGCAGAGCTGTTTTTTCAATGAGAAGAAATGCCAGAAGGCAGTGACTGCGCTCGCGAGATTAAGGACCAAATCTGAGGTGTGGTCATATTATGGCTTTTACAAAAGTCCTGAGGGAATCTTAATCGAAGATGGTCCCTGTCTGCAGAACATGCAAAAAAAAAAAGTCACCGCTTCAAATCTGCGAACGCAAGGCAAGTGGACTTTGACCTCAATACTAAAACTACATCTGGGAAATAATAACATGAAGCTTGAGCCAAAGACGAACAAACAAGTTCAGACAAGACTAGGGTGACAATTAAGGAATAATAGTGTATATACATTGTACACTTATTATACAGATTTTCTTTACCACGTAAATAATTTCAGGGACATTGAATTGAGATTAATATTTTAAATCGAACCTGTTTATAATTATTTTTGTACAGTTTACATAACAATCGTCCAGACAAGATGATCACAAGAAGTTATAGGAATAATTATAGTAAAGATGATTTCAGACGCATTTGAATGAAAGGAGAGCGCGCGTACGTTGTGATGCGTGGATGTGCGCTGTTATAATGCGTTGCTATTGACAACATAAGGAAGGAAGGAAGGAAATGCCACAAAATAGAATCTCCTTAAAGTGCATACAGCGGCTTGTTTAATTTGTTGTTTGTTGATCAAATATAAAACTTGTTGAAATGGTTTCAGTGTGTGAATCTTATCTTTTTGAACACTTTCATCTCATTTGAACAAAACTATGATAATATTGATAATCACTATAATCGTGATAGGAAATTTTCATACCGTTTCATCCCTAGTGCAGGTATGACATCACTTTGTAGGCCAAAATGCGGAAGCGAGTTAGCATTTTAGCACTTCCGGTTCCCTCGTCCCGAAGTCATTGGGTTTTTGAATGGGGTTTTGGTCTGTGGTGAACACAAGTTCAAGGCACTTCAGGGCTCCAGACTAACATTTTTCACTAGGAGCACAGTGGCCCCCAACTGAATATTTTAGGGGCACAACCAGAAAATGTAGGGGCGCACACCGAAAATCAACATGCTAATTCCCGCTGTATTACTAATAAATACTCAAAGAATGACAACCTCGAGCCAATAGCGTTTCGAGTATGAGATGTGATGGAGCATGTGATTTGTTGAATTCAGTGAAGGAATACGCCCTTTACTGACCGAGATGCTTTTGAGTCTGAACTAGAGATCTAGTTCATGAACGAATTGAACAAACTGGTACATGTCGTTCGTAAAGTTAACAAAATGAACCAGTTGTTGAACGATATGATCGCGAACAAGTGGACCTTGGCTTGTGTAGTTTGGCATATTTGCAGCAAAGAAAGAAATGTACACTTTACCATTGTAATGAAAACAGTGTAATAACACAGGCTGATGGTTGAATGATTACTGTACAGAGTATAAGCACTGGTATGTTTGAACAAGTTTCTTTTAAATAAATTGACTTCATTACGTTTGAGTCATGTCATGTACTCCTATAAAAACTGTAAAACAAATAAAAAATGTGACATTATTGGTTAAATCGATCTCATATGTGTCACATCAGCAAATATAGCATTCTAGAGAGCATGTCATTGGAGTGATCTATTGAATGAACACGCTTAAATTTACTGGTCGCGCACATGTGCGACTGGATATAAAATTCAGTTGCACACTCTCAAATTTTGGTAGCAAAATGCAACCATTTGGTGGCAGTCTGGAGCCCTGCACTTTCATGTTTTATTCTACAGCATAAAATATATCAGTGTTACCCCACTCTTGATTTTTTTAAGCTGTTATATGTCTTGAAAAAGGCGGTTGCTAACAAGTGTAACTAACAAATAGGACTACAGATTGATTTTGACGTCTAGCGACCGTAGTGAAGTCCGTTTATACCTTTGGATGTTATCCTCTGGCGATTGCATTTAGACTTCAAAATTCATAAACGTTGCATTCATCTGTGATAATTATCTTGATGGACAAAACATGTATCAAACTTTTGTTGAACACAGCGTTTGTTACGATAATCTAAAAGCCTATGGGAAAATCCTTTTGGGTTTTTCTGAAGGGGAACCAGTACGATGCGAACTGCAGGTTGGCCTACAAAGTGTCATACCTGCACCACTCTTTACAAGAAAACATGAATTTTTTTTATTACTTATTTGAAAATGTCATTATATTGCATGTTAAATTTAGCAACATCTCTAATTTTCAGGGTTTTTTTAGTTTACATTCTTTTATCTAATATCAATATTTGATTTTTATTTCAATGTTATTTTGTGTAATAAATTACATTTTAATAGGTTTAGTTGACACTAACAACACTGATCTGGTTTTGCATATGCAATAATGCAGAAATAGCAAATGCATGATCAATCTTTCATATACTCACATGCTTTCTTTATTCTAATTTTAGCCCGTGTTTAACATGCTTGATGAATTGTTTTAGCCAACAATATTTCTCTCTGTCCGCAGGCGAAGCAGCGAGTGGATGTTCTCCACCTGCAGCTGCAGAATCTGCTCTATGAGGTCATGCACCTGCAGAAAGAGATCGGGAAATGTCTTGAGTTCAAGTGAGTGCCATAGAGCGAATATCTGGGAATTTTACAATGTATTTCCCGACCTGGAAATGTCATGGAAATAAAAATATCTAAAGTGGAAAAACATTTTTCAAGTGCTTGAAAGACGCCTCAATATTATTGATTGGGCATGGTTTATGTTCATCCCTAATCCCCTGTCATGTTTCACACAAAACACAACTCTAGAGCAGATGCTAATGGCTAGTATGGCACTTGTGTGAAGCAGATATTACCGTCTCTGTGTTTCAGGTCTCAGCATGAGGAGATCGAGCTGGTCAGTGAGGAGGAGTTCTTCCAGGAGGCTCCGGCTGAGATCTCACGCCCACAAGTGACCCGTGATGATCAGCACCAGCTCACGCTCGCCCGCCTGGACTGGGAACTAGAGCAGAGGAAGAGGTAACACACATCAGCGACCCTTCATAACCCTCAAATACCTCAAATACAAATACCTCAATCTTCACCAGGCATTGTTAACAACATTAAACGTCCTGGGTGGTCTATAATGCAGGTTGGCGGAGCAGTATAAGACGTCTCTGTCCAGTAAGGAGAAGATTCAGAAAGCTATTGAGCAGAAGAGAGAATATCTGAGCAGCCTACAACCTGGACTGCAGAACATCATGCAGGTGAAACTTTAGATGGGCATATACACTATATTGCCAAAAGTATTGGGACGCCCCTCCAAATAATTGAATTCAGGTGTTCAATCACTTCATGGCCACAGGTGTATAAACTCAAGCACTGGACATGCAGACGCTTCTACAATCATCTGTGAAAGAATGAGTCACTCTCAGGAGCTCAATGAACTCAAGCATGGGACCGGGATAGGTTGCCACCTGTGCAATAAGTCCATTGGTGAAATTTCCTCACTACTAAATATTCCACGCTCAACTGTTAGTGGGATTATAACAAAGTGGAAGCGATTGGGAACAACAGCAACTAAGTCACGAAGTGATAGGCCACGTAATCACAGAGCGGGGTCAGCGCATGCTGAGGGTCACAGTGCGCAGAAGTCACCAGATTTCCGCAGAGTCAAGAGCTACAGACCTCCAAACTTCATGTGGCCTTCAGATGAGCTCAAGATCAGTGTGTAGAGAGCTTCATGAAATGGGTTTCCATGGCCGAGCAGCTCATCCAAGCTTTACATCAACAAGTGCAATGCAAAGCGTGGAATGCAGTGGGGTTAAAGCTCTAGAGCTTTTCTAAATGTGTTCACTCACAGAATCAGACACTACTGTTTTTTTATATATATATATATATCATATTGCCCATTATCAATTATAACGCCACTTGGTTCATTGGTACGTTGGGTCAGATTGCTTTCACACTTCAAGAAAACTGTCCCAGAGTTTGTCTGCTATTAGGGCGAGACCGGGCCGGACCGATTTCAGGCGGTCTCGGATTGTTTTGGTGCAGATCCGAGCGCAATTGCTGTGTTCACATATGCCAAACCAGACCAAGGGAGAAAACCCACCAGGTTCAGAAACAAACGCTCAGGTGTGAAAGCATCCCTAAGAATGGGATGTCATTAAAGTTCATGCACATGCATAGACAGGCGTCCCAAAACTTAAGCAATATAGTGTATAATATATATTAAAGTCACATTGCATATTATTGCTTATTCTGTTCAAGTACCGTCCACTTAGACAGGAAGTGACTGTCTAACGGATCTCTCCCTCTCTCACACACAGGCATCTCTCCCAGTGCAGGAGTATCTGTCAATGCCGTTCGAGCACATGCAGAAGCAGGCAGAGGTCGCCCGTCACCTGCCCCCCCCACTGTATGTGCTGTTGGTCCAGACGGGTGCATACGGACAGGCCTGCGGTAAGACATCTTCATTCTCAGTGGCGCCTGCGAGACCATGCGTTTCTGATGAATCCTGGTTTATCATGCAATTGTGTGTTTCAGACAAAAATCTGTCTGTGAGCATCAGTGGAGACGTGGATGAGGCCAAAGCTCTGTCCAGACCCCCGGAGGACTCGCAAGGTACCTGTGCGTCACTGATTTGTGTGTTTGATGATTTATATTTTGTATTATATTTCATGTCTGTTTCTGCCTCAGATGACGAAAGTGATTCGGACGCAGAGGAGGAGCAACAGAACACGGTCAGAATCTGGTTTTATCCTCTCCAATTCCTCATCTTTTCATTTGTGTTTGTGTGCTAATGTTCTCATTTCCTGTCTCTCTCTGTTCAGAAGCGCCGGCGGCCGACCGTAGGCGCTCAACTGGATGACAAACGAAAAGTGATGCTGAGACGCCACCCTCTCTCGCTCTGTGTTGACCTCAAGTGTAAAGGTGCGTGAAACTGACCCACAGTTCAGTTAAATAACTGATTTAATTAATTTCCTGTATCACTCAGGGCTGTTCTTGGAATCTTTTTGGTAGCCAGTTATTTGTGAAATACTGGTGTTTATCGCTGTCTTTTTTTAAAGGCATATATATATCAACCACTGACAGGTGACGTGATTAACACTGGTTATCTCTTCATCATGGCACCTGTTAGTGGGTGGGATATATTGTTAGAATTTTTCTATCAAAAGTGCTCCAAGGAAGGAACAGTGGAGAACCGGCCACAGGGTCATGGGCGGCCAAGGCTCATTGATGCACGTGGGGAGCGAAGGCTGGCCCGTGTGGTCCGATCAAACAGACGAGCTACTGGAGCTCAAACTGCTCAAGAAGTTAATGCTGGTTCTGATAGAAAGGTGTCAGAATACACAGTGCATGTGCTGAACAAACAAGTCTGATCGATGAAGGCCCCACCTCACAACTTACAGGACTTAAGTAACGTTATAAATCTCGTTACTGTCACTTTTGGTCAATTTAATGCATCCTTGTTGAATGAAAGTATTAATTTCTTTTAAAAAAATGTACTTCCCTCAAACTTTGGAATGGTCATGTAATGGTGCTTTATTTCTTTCTTTATTTGAAGGAACTGTATGTAAGAAATGTATTTCAATTAATCATAAAATGGCCCTGATGTCACTAGACATTTGGAAATCATGTTAATTTCAAATATTTATATCACTGACAACAGTAGTCCGGCCAGGATATTGTCATTTTAAAAGTGAAGCTCTAGTTACCACAGCTGATGTTGATTATGACATGTGTTTTGGACTGAAGCTCCACCCTCCACCGATCTACCAATCACAAAGTCTGTAGTGTTTGGGCATCCGGGTTGCCAGCTCTGCTCTAGTTAGCACAGCTAACTACAAACTCTCTGGATAAAACATGTCTAACTTTACGAAACCTAAAAGACCTCTCATGAAGCATAAACACAATTAACAGAAGAAAAAACAAATAACGTACTGTGTAGGACTCATCACTTGCCATGGGAAGCTCCTTGTAGCAGCCTACCTTCCTGCTGGATCCTGCAGCCTGTCTGGCCACCTCGAGTCAGGGGGAGAGGGGATACACCGCTCTACTGTCATTTGAAAGTGATTGCAGTACCAGTTATGGCCACAGTCCTACATACAGTTCCTTTAAATGTTGTCACCTTAATTGGAATAGTTTGTTATATTTAAAGTCAGGTTAAGTTTTTATGTGCCAGATATATACAGTTTTGTTTGTTTTGCCCCCTTAAATATTTTTAATGTAATTCGCTATAGCTATAATTATTAAAGTAGTTTTTAACAGTACAGGTTACTCTCTCTCTCTCTCTCTCTCTCTCTCTCCCTCTCTCTCTCTCTCTCTCTCTCTCTCCTCTCTCTCTCTCTCTCTCTCTCTCTCTCTCTCTCTCTCTCTCTCTCTCTCTCTCTCTCTCTCTCTCTCTCTCTCTCTCTTTCTCTCTCTCTCTCTCTCTCTCTCTCTCTCTCTCTTTCTCTCTCTCTCTCTCTCTCTCTCTCTCTCTCTCTCTCTCTCCAGATGGCAGCGTCCTGCATCTGTTTTTCTATTATCTCATGAATCTCAACATTCTGACTGTGAAGACCAAAGTTTCCACCTCTATGGATCTTTCCGGGGCCATCAGTGCCGGGTCTGTACAACCGCACCAAAATCAGGAACATACAGTCTCACGTTTGTGTAGTAGTTTGTTTTCTAACAGCGTTTACGTGTCTCTCACAGGGAGCTGCTGAACTCTGAGAGTTTGCTGAACTGTCTTTATGCTTCTGATCACGGTAAAGAGACGCCAAACCCTTCCAACCGCTACCAGTTTGATAAAGTCGGGTAAGACAGATGTCTTCACTTTAAATGAATGTTATTACAGACAGAGTTTGAATAGTACTGAGCCCCACAAAGGGACATGGTCGTGGAAGAAATATGAAATGGGAGGAAAAAATATATTTAAAAACTTTTTTTCCCACAATTATCTTTGTGTAACCTCTTGAGCTGTTAGTGAGTGAACACAAAGTTTCTTAGGGGAACGCAAACACATAGGGCTTTATTTTAACATGCATGGCGCAGGTGCATTTAGGATGTGTCCCAATCCACTTTTTACATTTTAAAAACAACAACAAAAAACAGTTGGGTTGTCCCTCGTCTCTTAATGAGTCATGGGTGTGTTTTTGATCAGAGTCTCATCTCCCATTCCCTTAAAAAGCCAGTTCAGCTCACATCATGAGCCGATTCACTATTTACATGGAAAGACTGAACGCTTCTCCAGGGAGGAATTGTTTTATTTTTAATATTTATAAATGTGTGTGTGCTGCTGCTGGCCTGTGTGTGTAATAAGCAGAGTGTACGTGTGTTGTGCACCGCCTATAGGCGCATATCACTAACACACCCTTTAAATTTTATTGGTCAACGGCACAGTCGTTTTCAGTTCCTCAAAATAGCAACACACCAACAATACACCTGAACACACCTGGTTTTCAGACCAGCACAGCCATGGGTGAACAGATGCGCCAGTGCATTTGCTATTTAAACAACGTGGAGCTGGATGTGAAAATGATAACTGCGTCAGGCTGAAACTAGCAAAAAACACTTGCGTTGCATTGCGCCGGGTGTAAATTAAAATTTTATGCCCATCTCATATTTTCTTCCATCATCGTAGAATAGTTATACTGACATAATCAAATTAATTTAACTGAATGATATTAGGCAAAGTTTATTTAGAAATGTCATTAATGGACATTTTTTAAACTATTTTTGTTGTATGAATTTTTTTATTACATTTTTAGTAATTAAAGTTTTATTGTTATTAGAATTATTTATACTACTGAGTTTGCCATTTAAAATAGGCTTTGCTTCTGAAATTGCATTAAATAATAAGTAAATGAAATGAAATGAACATTCTGTGCAGAATCGCTACGTTTGCAGATTATGTATCAGATCTCGGGCATCCGTACGTTTGGGTGCAGAAACTGGGCGGCCTGCAGTTCTCGTCTGATGGTTCACAGGTGTGTGTCTATTAATGACATTTTTACATTTGACATTTTTCCTCTTTTTATGTTGTGTTTGTAAACGGGTCTTGAATGCACAATGTTTCTGCGACCATATCGATATTGTCTAAAATGAGTGTTTTGACATCAGCGTAAAGTGGGCAATATTGTGATATAATGAAGTGTGTGTTTCAGTCGGGGCTGAGAGGAAGTGCTCTGAGCGCCAGTCACATGGAGAAGACCATAAAACTGCTGCGAGGAAGACTACAGGCTCGACTGTCCTTACACAAACAGTTCAGCTCACTGGGTATGAACAGCCAGAGACGGCTAGATTTTCACTGCTATGCACTTACTGAGTGTTGTTTACTAAATGTTGTTTGTTTGCTATGTGGTTGCTAAGATATTTAGGCTGGTTGCCGTGTGGTTGTTTACTGGCCACGGGCAACAGGACCATATTTAGAAATTAGAATATCACCTAGATAAAATCAGAAAATATATATTCATCATTATATAAATACACTCTTTTTCAACACTGATAATAATCATAAATGTTTCTTGAGCATCATATAATAATGATTTCTGAAGGATCATGTGACACAAGACTGGAGTAATGATGCTGAAAATTCAGCTTTGATCACAGGAATAAATTACATTTTAACAATTATTCAAATAGAAAACCAGTTATTTTAAATTGTAAAAACATAGTGAGCATAAGAGACTTTTTTAAAAACATTTAAACATTGTAATTATTCCAAATATTTGACTGGTGGTGTTTGTAGACAAATGTATGTAAAGCCAGTGAATCTGATGCTTTTGATCTGTTTAGTTAGTTAAATCAACAATGCATTGTGTTTGTTGTGTCCCAGAGCACAGCATCATCCCGGTGTCCAGCGAATGCCAGCATCTGTTCCCCACTAAAGTGATTTCCGGCCTCACGCGCTGGACCATGATAAGCCACCAGGAATTCAGTGTATGTTTCTTCTAATCTGAAGACACGTCAGGATGTTGTTTAGCATCTCACATTGCTTTCATGAGTGATATTCAGTGATTGTTTTGTTCTTGTTCAACAGGAGCTAGGCTTCGTACAGCACGTGCTGAAGGCCGGTCTGTTGCATGAGACGGATCTGTTCTTTATGGCAGTCGTGGAGAGAGGAACAGGTGGGACTTGTCAGGTTTTTCACTATTGACATGTCCGGTTTGCATTGCAGCTTTTTCTGACCTTAAATCAACTACTTAGACAGGAAGAGATCATCTAATGGACATGTAAAGTAGGCAGACACAGTTTTAATGTGACG
Source organism: Gobiocypris rarus (assembly GCA_023029165.1). Taxonomy (NCBI): domain Eukaryota; kingdom Metazoa; phylum Chordata; class Actinopteri; order Cypriniformes; family Gobionidae; genus Gobiocypris; species Gobiocypris rarus. The sequence goes on along the minus strand of CM040913.1, from coordinate 5,977,274 downwards.
TTTAGGGTGGCAGGTAGATATGAACTCATCTCAATTACTTGCTACTAATGATCTCAAACCAAAATCTTTCTGAGCTGTGGTGTCATTTGTTAACTAAAACTAAAATTAAACTGAAAACAGAATATATGAAAAAAAATCTAATTCAAAATATTAACAAAAACTTATAATAGTTTATAAATGATACCAAAATAACAGTTGCTTTGTTGCAAATAACTAAAATTAAATACATCTGTAGTATTTTAAGCTATTAAAAGTATTAAAATGACTAAAACTGAAAACAAAAATTCAAGCTAAATCGAAATAATATTCATAATATTATAAATAATATTCATAATATTACAAATACTATAAAAATGTATGTAACTAAAATAGCACTGGGAGATTTAATATCACAATCTTCTGAAAATCCTTGTTATTGAAAGTCGGTTGAGCATCATCACTGACTCGGATGCTTCTCTCGTTGTCTGTCAGCACGTCTGATGGCCGCTGTGGTGTTGAACCCCCGTTACCCTGAGGTCGCGCCCCTCTTCTCGCTCTCTCTGCTCTGGAAGGGAGAACGCAGCGGCCGCTCTGACGATAACCTGCGGGTAAGAGCGTCATATTGCACATCAGATATTCACGGAGAAACAGGCCGAACTATTTTCTGATTGACTTCGTTGTCATGTGCAGGCGGTGGAGAGTGAAGTGAACGTGTTCCGGTCCGAGCTGCAGGGGCCGCGCCCGGGCCACCAGCTCCTGACCAATCAGATCCAGCGTCTGTGTGTGTGTCTGGACTTGTATCTGGAGACGGAGAGTCAAGTGTGTGACGGCTCAGAGGGACCCAAGGAGTTTCCTCGAGAGAAGATGTGCTTGCGCACTGCCAGGTAACACACTAAACCAACTATAAACACACTTCTCCTTTGTTTTTTCTAAATGAGGAAAGAGACGTTGTTTTTTTATTTCCATAATGTGACATTTTTGAGGGAAACTTGCATATAAATTACATTATTTTGTTTAAGTTAGTGCTGTAAATCGATTTAAAAATTGCATGTTTTTCAATAATTAATCACGAGTAATTGCACCTAACATTAAAGTTTTAAATTATTTTTATATTGTAATAATTTCACATTTCAAGTTATTCAGTCAGTGTTCATTCATCTTAGTTTAAATATTACAAATATAAGCATTTTCCCTATTTGTATAACATACTCTGATTAATTGTGCACATTAACACCAGCAACAGCTGTTTCCATCACATTTCTATTATCATTTATGCACATTTTGGGATATTTCACCAAGATGTGCATAAAAATGTGTGCGCTCAATTGATAAGACATGCACATAAACTACAATGGAAACACATTAACACAATAAATCCCTCATTGCGCAACAAAAAGGTCACGTGACTTTGCCTCAACAGAGGATGTGATTGGATAACTGGAATAGCCAGCGGACCAATCACATCACAGCATCTCAAATGTTGATTTGGCCATCCTGAAATGCCTGAGCCAAAGTCTGTCATCAGAATGATTTGGTTTAAATACCTTCCAAAAGTGTCTCCCAAGACTGCGTTCCCTAAATATCAGGCATCCGAGCACTCAAAAAAGATCCACAGTGGCTTCAGAGATTGCAGCAACTTCCATTTTCATTAGATATTTTACTGCAATCTCCCAAAAGGGATTATTTTGTTCTCTTAATCACATGGGATGGAAACAGTGCTTTATAAGCAAATAATTTATGCGATGTTCCAATTTTAAGTTAATTTCGCATCTTTGCCATTCAACTAAGCTTATGTGTCTTTAGAAAGAATTTCTAAATGAATTCATGATGACTTACAGTGGTTTAACCTTGAATATTCCTTTGAAGAATTCCTAATCTCTCTGGTGGATGATAACTTGTGCGCATGTGAAATCTGTTTCTCTCAGGGGTCCGAGTCGTCTGAAGCCCTTCAAGTACAACCATCCGCAGGGCTTCTTCAGTCACCGCTGAGTGCGGATCTCAGGACGAGCGAGGCTGCTTCAGTGCTGCAACTCTCTCAGTCTGTCCTCCACCTTTTACCTCTTTTTTCATGTTTCTCATGTAGCTCATTTAATGTGAATTAGAAAATAAAACATTTTGATAAGAAAATCTGTGTGTATTCTTGGCTGTTTGATGATTTCACCTTCTCTAATTTTTTTTAAATTTTCAAATATTCCAACGCACAACAACAATAAAACAACAGACAAATAAAAAGTGCTGAAAAGTATAACAAATTACATTCAAAGTAGTGCTGTCAAAACGATGAATCGCATCCAAAATTAGTTTCTTTACATAATATATACTGAGTGTATGTACTGTGTAATGTATATTATATAATGTATAATAGGTATATATAAATACACACTCATTTATGTATATATTTAAGAAACATTTGCATGTGTATATATTCATATAATTTATTATATATTTATATCAATATTTTATATATATATATATATATATATATATATATATATATATATATATATATATATATATATATATATATATATATATATATATATATATATATATATATATATATATATATATATATATATATATATATATATATATATATATATGACAATCTCCTGAACTCCAAACTGAATGTCAGAATGGGAAAGAAAGGGGATTTAAGCAATTTTGAGCGTGGCATGGTTGTTGGTGTCAGACGGGACGAGTATTTCACAATCTGCTCAGTTACTGGGATTTTCCAACACAACCATTTCTAGGGTTTACAAAGAATGGTGTGAAAAGGGAAAAACATCCAGTATGCGGCAGTCCTGTGGGGCGAAAATGCCTTGTTGATGCTAGAGGTCAGAGGAGAATGGGCCGACTGATTCAAGCTGATAGAAGAGCAACTTTGACTGAAATAATCACTCGTTACAACCGAGGTATGCAGCAAAGCATTTGTGAAGCCACAACACACACAACCTTGAGGCGGATGGGCTACAACAGCAGAAGACCCCACCGGGTACCACTCATCTCCACTACAAATAGGAAAAAGAGGCTACAATTTGCACAAGCTCACCAAAATTGGACAGTTGAAGACTGGAAAAATGTTGTCTGGTCTGATGAATCTCGATTTTCTGTTGAGACATTCAGATGGTAGAGTCAGAATTTGGCGTAAACAGAATGAGAACATGGATCCATCATGCCTTGTTACCACTGTGCAGGCTGGTGGTGGTGGTGTAATGGTGTGGGGGATGTTTTCTTGGCACACTTTAGGCCCCCTAGTGCCAATTGGGCATCGTTTAAATGCCACGGCCTACCTGAGCATTGTTTCTGACCATGTCCATCCCTTTATGACCACCATGTACCCATCCTCTGATGGCTACTTCCAGCAGGATAATGCACCATGTCACAAAGCTCGAATCATTTCAAATTGGTTTCTTGAACATGACAATGAGTTCACTGAATTAAAATGGCCTCCACAGGCCACAGAGTCACCAGATCTCAACCCAATTGAGCATCTTTGGGATGTGGTGAAATGGGAGCTTCGTGCCCTGGATGTACATCCCACAAATCTCCATGTTTTCGAATGTATAATGACAATCCTCCACATCCATTTGAAGCTTTGTTGTTACTTGCAATGCTGTTATTTTCCTTGCAATTTTGACTTTAATCTCAAAATATTACGACTTT